>NDGM011062236.1:0-14870 GCA_002564305.1 Octomys mimax
ACTCAACATAACAGCATGGTTTTACTTCCTATATTTCGTCTTCATACTTTTCTACTGGATGGGGTGGTGAATGAAAGCTAGAGACAGGAAAAGGAATATTATGGGACTGTCTGGCTTCAAGGTTATATACGGTGAGATTTTTGGAAATATGTGCAAACATGAGAAGTATATAATTCTTTATCCTACTTTTTAAAATGTATATATCTTTATTATGTGAAAATTTGTTTTGCATGTATTTTTGTGTGTTAATAATTCAAAGTGGGAACAAATCAGTACCAAAAAGCTCTTGTTCATGTCCCCAAAGTACCTATCACTAGACAAAAGAACAGCCAATTAAATAATCCCTTTCTTCCCCATGTTCTCCCGATCCCAAAACTCGAGCGCCTACACTTCCAGATACCATGTCATGCTACTTCCTTCTCTTCTCATGCCGAGGTGCTCACATTTTGTTCTAGAATATCCCATGTCCATAGCCTTTCTGTGACCTCCGCAAGACATAAATTAGATTTAAATGAACCCAAACAGGTCTGGACTTCAGCTGCTCCCCAAAGAAATAAACATGGAAGCAGAGGAAAAGGTGCAATAACACACGATTTATCTTGGAAATTTTGAAGATGTTTACAAATCTCATGATCCTCTTTATCCATGTCCGAGAAACCATCACCCACCCACAGAGCATACCACATTTTTTGTCATAAAGGGGCATGGCTATGGGTGTGTCAACTCCATGTTTAAGTTTAATTTTATGAGTTTCATTATATTAAACAATGAGTGCTTAACAGGAAAAAGTATCAAAAAAAAAAATAAAACACTGCAATTTTAATATTATTGAGTATTTAAAAAGGCATCGAAAATTTCAGTATCAACTGGTTTGGGGTACACAAAATCTAGAAAGAACAACAGAAATACATTCCTATATGAAGTACAATGAAAATACTAATAGCACTCTAAAAAAAATTCTTTATTTCAATTGTCACACCTAAGGGAGTCTTCACATGTAACAACAGGATGTTCTATACACACATATTGCCCACCCTAACAGCACATGTGCTTTGCTTTCCTGGCTTTTTTATAAAAGATACTTGACGTTTTGCTGGTCTTGCTATTTTGTCAGTACGATCCTATTATATTATGCAATGTATTGTCAATAGGAACATAAAATAAAGTATTAATTACACATTTTGAAGAAACATAAACATTCTCACATCAGCTATGTACTAGCTTACAAAAACCTAAGGATAATATCAAAATAAATTCCTGTATGAGCTACAATGAAAATACCAACAGCACTTGACAAAAAAACTTTACTTCCATTATCACACCTAAAAAATAAGGAAATTATGTATCAATATAATAAAATATCAAATGGATAATGAGTGCTTACAATAGACATCAACATTTTCACATCAGCTGTGTACTTGTTTACAAAACCTGAGATAACATCATAAACAAAAACTTAGGTGAACTACAATGTAAACACAAAAGTCTACCACAGAAATAAACTTTGTTTCAACTGTCATATCCAAGACAGTCTTCACACATGACAACTGTGTGTTTCATGCACACATCTTACACTGACAGCACATGTGCTGAGCTTTCCTTTCCTATGTGGCATGTCATTCTTGTCACCTCTGTTCCCTCTCTGTTGTGTCAGGAGTTTCCTACCATGTTTTACAAACATGCACTTCCCGGGGAAATATCAACATAATAATATCAAATGGGAAATGAATGCACAGAATGATTCAACATTGATATATGCTATACCAATTTTTCTTTGCCATATACAAAGCCAATGTAAATCTTTCTGAAATCCAAAGATGATACTGCTTTGAAATTGCAACATTTCATTTAGAAAATCTTCTTTGTTACTATGTTGGTCAACTTGTACTCTGTTAGCAAATGTAACATTACTTGGAAACTGGAATGTCAATTGTCAAATGTTATATTCCACCTAGTTTGGGTAATGGGAGCAATAAGTCTATTCACAGTATCATTCAGTTTATCACTGTATGAGTAAGGACCTAGTGTCTGAGTGCCAGAATAAGTTTATAGATTGAAAATTAATAAATTTTTAGATCTACAAGGGCATAAATTTTGATGCCATATTTTGACTCATCACTCTCCCATAAGTCTTTTACATTCTTATGATTACCATGAGAAATCCCTGCTATGTACATCAGATTTATGAATGCTTTTAGTTCAGCTAGTGAGGTATCATAATACAACTGTCTTTGTATATGGCTACTGATGCGCACAAAAAGTTTTATTGGTATCTCAGCCTTTGTGTATTTCACAGAACCTTACAGCATTTCATCAGTTACAATTTCCAACACCGAACAGCAGTGCTGGCCTTCTGTCCAGCATGGTCCACCTCTGTCAAGACCCTCACTAGGTTTTCAACCCTAGTTATCACCTTGGATCATTTCTTTTTAAGCAGCCATTTTGTAACATTTTGCTGTTTTCTTTGTTACCTGAATCAAGGAGGTCTGCACTTCCTGTTTCTGTGCAGGTCAATTCTTTACTCCATTTCACAGCTACAAGAATTTTGACTGACATGACCAATGTCAAAGCAATCATCATCATCAACATCATCCTACACCTACACCACTCTTCTGTTATGAAACTATGGATTTTACCATAATAATTGTCTTCACCATGCATGAGTAATCTGATGATTCATTTTGACATCTTCCAGATTTGCAAATCTGTATTTTCATGTGCTAATATACAGAACTGGACTACTTCAACCAGAAAAATCAAAAGAAATCTTTTTAAAAAAACAAATCTAAGAATGGTGTGGGTGTATTGCACCCTCCATGATGCTCAGGTAAACAAGTACAATACTGTTCAATGAAGGATCATGTAGGTGTAAATACAGTTTGACACTTTTGCACAGGTACAGAGATCTTGCCTTTCATGCTACCAAGCAGTAAACACAAAAATTGCTTTTTGCATCCCTCAGGGAAAAGTACTGAGGCACATAGCCAGCTGCTATTGATGCTAAAGTAAAACTTCACTGTAGAGAAGTAGCGGTGGGGTTGTGGGTCCCTATGTTATGCTCTCAAGGTAATCTGAATATAAATAAACATCTATCTACAATCAAGAGAAATCTGCTTTGAATGTGATTCATCTTCTCTCAGTGGAAGGCTATTTCTCGGGACCATCAAGCTTCATTTTATTTAGGGCAAGATTGCACAGCAAAGAAGAAGCTGGACTTGACTGTTGCCCTCTGCAGCTTTTCCCTGATTTATCTGCCATGTTCAGGGACTGGTTGGTGCCCTTGAAGTCTTTAACAATTATCAACACACCTGGAAAAGAGTTTGTGCATTTGAGTACAAGAATGAAGGGGCTGAATAAAGCCAGCCCTAATTTTCATTTTCATACTACAGTCAGTGAGCTGCTACTGCAGACCAATTATTGTGACATTCTTTCAAATGACAGCCAGTTTTCAACTAAGAGAAGGTTCTTAAACCTCTTCCAAAAGCCTTTTTCTATGTATCAGTGAAAACCAGGCAGTTGGAAAATATAGCTCTGGTTAAACTACCTGATGATGAATGAATATTTTAAACATAGGGAATTATTTAAGAATTTCACAGTGATTTAAAACCTCTCAAGAAATAACAGCAAAGACCTCCCAAAATGGTCCTTTCTGGATATATTCAGATATATTTTATTTCAATTTATATGTATGGATTCCTCATGTAATATTCTGAGAATTTGTGAAATTTAAGTATATTTGAGTTCAGAGGGGGTGAACAGAATAATTTTTAATTTAGTGATTTACTTGGAAAACTAACCAATATTGTAAAAATAAGTAGGTGAAAATCTTTCCATTAGGTCATAAATTCAACAACAATAATATAACTTATATCTGTTTTATCCTACATTAAGTTCAGTGTCTAGCATATAACAGATACATTGAAATCCGCTTAATAAAAGAATAAGTTTTCATCACTATCAAAGGTGAACACTGATTAGGAATTCTGTTGGGTTTTTTGTTGTTGTTGTGGTGGTTTGTTTTCTTTTCTTTTGTCTTTTGAGACAAGGTCTCACTGTGTAGTTCAGACTTGGTCTGAGGTCACTAAATAGCCCAGGCTGGCCTTAAACTCAAAGCGATTCTCTTGTATAAGCCTCCTAAGTGCTGGGATTATAGGCATGAACTACCACACCCTGTTAATTAAGAAATGTAAAACTAAGATTGGTTCTGGGTTTCTCTCTCTCTCTCTCTCTCTCTCTCTCTGTACTTTACAATTTCAAAATAGAAAAACCTCTCTCCTAAAGTTTCACTTTCCAAGGCATCACATACACCACACACACAAACACACACAGAACACACACCCTTAACCCTTACCACACTTGTTCAATACTGTCGTGTTTGCCAGGCATTGGAAAAGTAAATTTGCCAAACAGCATGAGAACTGGAAAATCATTAGGTAACAATAGAGGAACAGAATACCAATCAGCCAATAATTAGCAGCTGACAATTCACAGAATTACAGACAAATCAAATTGCATGAGATCTCAGGGAACAAGACCCAAACTTGGTTGGTGGGCTGGCAGCGGGGTATATGGGGGTCAGTGAATTGTCTCACCACCAGACAGCACTAGAAAGTACTAGCCTGATCCCAGGAGGACACTGTGACAATGTGACATTTGCACAGGGATGCCCTAATGTAGCCTTTGTATGTTTTCTCAGAATGAGATGACATTTCAAGTCAAACAGCTCTGCTCCCAATAGCACTTGCTCCCCAAAAATCCATGAGCCTAAATGTGAAAAAAAGCAGGTACCTTTCAGGGAGAAGCAAAGGTTATACAGACAAAGGGTCAAATTAATAACTTTTAAAGAGCGTCTAACCAGATATTCAGGGTTTAGCCTCCTTTTTACCTTTAAATCATTACATAGAGGTCAGAAAGATTTAGTTTAAGAACTTTCATATGTGCAAAATCCTATTCCAGTTTCTGCCCTCCAGATCCTTCTAAATGTGTGCTGACACCAGTTACAAATATGTGTTACCAAGAAGACTGAGAGTGCCTGCACAGTGGCATCGCCAAAGCTGCTGCCTGGGTCTGCTGTCTACATGTGAGCCAGCCCGAGCACACAGGACCATCACTGTCACCACTGTCTCTAGCCTATCTAAGGTCACCCTTCCTGCAAGGCTGCTTCATACTAGGAAGGAAACAGAAAGGTCAAGAGTGCCAACTCCCCATTTGGTTTCTGTAGTTACCAGCTCTAGCCCCACCCCACATGGCTTAGGGAAAGAACCCTTAAAAGGGCTCCAGGACAAGGTCCCAACCTCCCAGCGGAATGACTCAGTCCTAGGGGCTAATGTTCCACCTCTACCACCTGGCCTTCACGTGTCCCTCGAGATATGAACCCACCCTGACGTAAGGGTGACTGTGTTGCCAGGCCCCAGATATGCTATAGGGTCAGGCAACGGTCTGTGCTCTGCCTGGCTCCTGGCCCGGTGTTCAAATAGCCAAGGCACGTCACTGTGGAAAGGGAGTCTGGTTGTGCCCTCCTCTGAACTCTCCATCTGGAACAGTCTCTGGCCTGTTTCCCTCTCATTTTTAATCTGACAGACACTGCTGGACAGGGGAACTCAGAGCAGACCAAAGTTTATCTTGCCTTCTCTGCTTCTCAGCTGGTATAATTGCAGGGGCAAACAAGGTTGGCCCAGACCAGGATGCCAGGAATTAAATGAGGGTCCCTGACCACTGGACCACATTAGTCTTGCCTTCCAAAGTCTTAATTAGTTCTCCTCGGCCTGGCACACGCACTTGCTTCTGGAGCACACGGAAGTGACACAGCAAGATGCCACCCGCACAGCAAGGATTGAAGAAAATATTGGCTGAGGATGGCGGTCACCGCGCCTGCTGGTTCGTGGCGCTGCAATGGCAGCTTGCGGTCTGAGCAGCAGCAAGATTTCTGCTCCCCTTTCCGCCGCACACATTCTACCAGCATTATTCGGAGTGATATTCAGCCACAGGCTCAATTTGGGAGCAAAACGATCTTAACAAACAGTGGCAGATTTGGCAGACAGGCTGCTGAGCCTGGGGACCAAGACAGAGGATGAAAACTAAAAGAAAGGAAGGGTTGATAGCAAAAGAAAGAGAAGAAAGTGAACACGACACAGAAAAAACAAGGAGTACAGGACTAGATACCTCAATTCTACAACTCAGAAATGAGCTATAAATGCAACAACCAGTTCAGGGGTGGAAGCCATTGTAGGCAGAGCAGGCAAGGGAAGAGGGCAGCATCCGTTCGGATTTTTGATGCTGCGACAGAAGCAGGGCTAGCAGCACAATAGCTCTGACAGAAAGCAATATGCGAGAGGCTTCAGAAGACAGAGTCTCAATTCTGTCCTGTTTATCACTTCTTGAACTACAGTGACATGCCAAAATCTGCTATTTTTCTAAGGGGGCATTGTGAGAGGCAACGGAAGCTCTGAATACATTTTTTTTTCTTTTGCATTCATTAATGCTGGCCCTTCTCCACAAGCCCATTGCAGACTAAATTGGATTTTGGATCCCTGGTACTGAGGCACTGCAATTAATTAACAATAGAAACATAATATTTATATCCAGGCCTAACAACATCTGACATTTAAACTATTCTGCCAGTCGGGCAAATTCCATTCAACAAATTTTCATTTTAATGAACATGACAGGCCACAGTTTACATGATAGGCCAAGAAGCAGCCTGAGCAGATCTCTTGGCATGTGCTTCCAAGGACTGGCCCTGCTGCAGGAGAAATGCACTAGGGCGTGGTCAGAAGAGCAGGAAGACCTGGTCCCCAGCTCCATCCAGACCACCAAGGACACGCCCCCAGCCCCCTCAAAGGCCCTAGGGCGAGACTGCCTTTGTTTCCTAAGCAAGCTCAAAGTCAAGGACTTACCACCCTTATGACACGCTGGCTCACTCTGTTACTTTGGGGCTGCTGATGTTTTCTTTGGGGTACTAAAATCCCTTACTCTCTCCTAATTAGAAAGTGATAAACGTCTTGCAAGCCATCCAAATACTGTGCCAAGTACACAGAGTTGGAAAGGGCACAGCTTCTCCAGTGGGCACAGGGCTGGCCTTCCGAGCTTTGCCAATGGTGTAGCTGAGTAAGTCCCCAGTCCCTCACTCAAGCAGGGGACACTGTCCACACAAGCCCGGGACAGCGCCTCAAGGGCTGTCCTCCTTTGCACCACACTAGCATCACGGGCCTCGTAGTTATTCCTGCTGAAACTTTCAGAGTTAAAGAAGTTTCCATACTGCTATGACTCATTTCAGCTGACAGAAGGTAGTACAAATAAGAAGAAAAACTCCACCTCCATGAGAACCACAGACCTTGTCTAGAAACCAATGGCAGAGAGATCTGCCTGCCTGCGTTCCCCCATTGCTCCTCTATAGGATGCTGGTCTGAAGAACCTTGGGTGAAATAGTATGGATTTGTCCAAACTCATGTCTGCTAGCCCAATAATATAGATGTGAAGGAGAGAAATGAAGATGAAAAATGCAAACCATACATCACAAGGCAGATAGAAGCCTATAAGATACAGGAAACAAAGTTAAAAAAAACTAGCCACAAACAGCTGGTAGGATGCTTTCTTATTGGGAAGGTGGTGTATGTCTAATTCGCACATCTAAAACACTCCTTATTTAACTTATCTGCCAACTTAAAAGAGCAGAAATAAAGTTTCATTGCAGAAGTAATATTCACTTGGGAATGTGGATTTGGCTAGTGGGTTACAGTCTCAGTAATAATCACTCTCACGGTGATTATTCCTCAAACTATGTCTCTGACTAGATCCAAATACCTAGGCTCTGTGTAACGGTTAGACTTTTTGTTCATGATTCCAGAACACTAGTGGAAGGATGGTAATATTTCTGCTCTCTGGCCTAGTTGAGACTCACTGAGGATTCATGTAAGTTGATACTGTATGGAGTGTGGACAGACAAATGCGTTCATTACGATAACAACCACATTGGACAGCTTTATAGGAAATACCCCGTAATAATCCAAGATAATAATCCGAGATGAATGGTGTACTGAAGTGCACTACACACTGAGAAAGAGTAGTCACAAGTAGCTGACCTTCACAAGAGGTGAGGTCCTATCTGCTTGCAGATAGGCAAGCAGAGGAATTTAGGCACAAATCCAAGTCTATCTCCCTCTGTAGCCGGTACTCTACACAACCTGGTGGCATATGACAGCATCTGAAAGGAAGACAGCATGAAGAATTTGATTCCTCTTGGCAATAGTCAAAATATCTTTTAAATATCAGGTATAAAACATTTTCCGACCACCAGATGCTTATTTAATTTTGAAAAATCAATTCTATGAAGTTGCTATAAAGAGCTTCACGTTTATTAGTGCCTGCTCATGATCTTGAAAGAGTATAGGCCCTTACAGATCTAAAAATGTTTTTCTGAAAGTCAGGAATAAAAACAAGACACTACGGATTGAATGAAAAATGTTTCACAAAACACAAATGAATAGAAAGTGTAACTTTAACATGCCTTTAAGGGTGGCATACATGAAAATGGTCTTATCAAATTCTGAACACAAAAGACTTAACATGCTTATTGTTGTAAACAAAGGCATTTGGTTAAATGAAAGCTCTATCAAAGCCTAATAACCAAATTCAAGTGAACACAAAATAAAGAGTTATATATTTTCTGTGGCTTCAGTAATAGCTAATGTAATAATGGTAAATGGAGGGTTACTGTTGATTCCTTTGCCTGTTTCATAAATTAGATAAAGCAACCTGGCAGTTACAGTACTTTAGAGTTTTATTTGACTAAGTGATTTTAAAGCTATCTCGAAATATAACAAAGTCATGACTTGAATGACTGCTGAGTTGTACCTTGTTTCTGTCACCACATTAGAACTTTTCACAAGTGTTAAGTTAAAAGCTTCCTGTTAACTCAAACAATGCTATAAAGCACAATTTCTATCTATAGAACCAAGTCATTGGAAAAGCAAAGTGTCATTGAAACAGTACTATCTGATACTCCATTTCACCAGGGCCAAACTTGTAAAATATAAACTATAAGAGCAGTCAAGTGCTATTTATTTCTTCTGATACAAAACTCAGTAACAGTGGGATTTCTCTGCTTAATGATTTCTCATAGCACATTTCCAATTTTCTACTACAGTTTATTGATCTGGAATACTAAACAGGTTTCTCCCCTGGCTCAAGAACACACAAGGCCGGTGCCGCAGGTCCCGTAGGCTGCGCCTCCCAAGGCGACGGCAGTGGTGCCCCATCAGGAAGCTGATCAACAGGAATGCAAGCCATGGCGGCACCCTTCCTGAACAGATAGGCGTCTTCCATCCTGAGCTTTCTCATAACAGGAAACACATCCCAAGCCTCTGTACCTGGGTGGCGCTCAGCACCTGCAGCTGAGAGCGGATGAGGTGCCCTTCACCTAGGCAGTCTACTTTCTTGCCTCTTCCTCTCACGCCTTGGTATGGTTATTTTCAATTACCCTGATAGCCTGGGAAGAAAAATATCCCACTCTCCACATTTCCCTCACATAAGAATCTGCAAGCTGTTCCATGTGACAGATGAGGACTGTGTGCTGAAGCGACTTGTTCCGCCTGTCAGCCTCTGAGAAGCCACGAGATACAATCGTGATGACATTACTAGAGAGGAAGTGGGTCAGATACACGGTCACTTTAAAACAGAGTGTCAACTGTTCTTTCTACTTCAGTAATTTGATGCAGTGGTACTGAAAACATATACACAGAAAAAAATAAAGATAAGAGAGAGGAGTTCTCCGCTATGATCCTAGGGTCCTCACACACACCAGCACAAATAAACATGGGTAAAAGGGCTGTTTCCGTGTGCCCTTCAGGGGCTTTCCAGTCCTCCAGCCACTCAGGCAAGAACTATTTACTCAGCACTGACTATGAGGGGTACATTGTTGGAAGCAGGCTCTCTGCCCTCACAGCATTTGCAGTCAAGGGTGAAAAACAAAACATTAACATGTGATGAGATTAATGTAATAAAGGACCCAAAAAGTAAAAACGCATGGTATAAGCGAATTTGCAACATGAACACTAATCAATTCTGAGGGGTCAGAAGAGATTTCCTGGGGAAGGGACCTGAAGCATATTATAATAATAAGTATAATTAAGGCATCCAGGTAATAGAAGGGGAAAGAGGGCTAAGCATAGCCCTGCTCAAAAAAAAAAAAAAATGCTTCCTTCTGAAGAATTCATCACCATACAGGCAGCGGCGCCAAGTGTAATAGAAGTCACCGAGTCCACCACCAGGAGTAATTATCTTTCCTTTATTTTAACCCCTAGTCTAAAAAAATAATTTAAAAAAGTTTAAACATTAGTGTAACTCTGTCCTCTCTTGCCACACAGGGGCAAAAGTTAATTACCATCACAGTTTCTTACTGATCTGCATAGTAAGGTAGATTTTACTTTAAAAAACCTAATTCATCTTGACTGTGCATATTAAAACCCATGGGTTATTTTTAAAAATATGTTTTGACAGCAGTGAAACTTGTAGCACATACAATACCGAGAACATAAATTTGCTCCTGGTGCAAGCACACTGAAATTAGCCCAAGCAGCCATGGAATGGAATTGTTTTTAAAAAGACATAGGTATGTCTACCTTGATGTGAATATTATACGGTGTACATATGTGTTGAAATATCACATGCTATTTTATAACTATATCTAATTATTTGTCAATTAAAAGATTTTAAAAAGTATGACTAGAAAGACTATACCAACTACGTGCTACAATGGGTAGCAGAAGTTCACAGTCTGGGAGTTGTGCTTGGGTTAGGAAGTGGGCTGTATATATGCTAAAATACCACCTATACTTTTGCCCTCTTAAAGTCAAACCAATAGCCAGTCTCTAGCTTGGACCCCATAACCTACCAGAACGATTCCGGAGAATGACTGGCACAGCAGATGGAGAGTTGTCAGACTTTATAAAGGGTGAGACTGGAACTACTCTGGAGCTGTGCAGGCCTGTGGCCTCCACGTTGCCTCTATAGTGGGACAGAAATCAATGACAAGATGTGAATGAAGGTGTGCAGCTGTGTTTCAATAACACTTTATTTTTGCAGATAAAAAATAAAATGAAATAGAAATGAAGAACAAAATAAGTGCTCTGATATTTGATAATGAAAATCTTGATTTATTCCTGCAGAAAACTGCTTTGGTTCATCATTCACCTCTTTCCCATGATTCACCTAGTTTCCATGCGATCAACAAACTGGCATGGATAGGGGAAACTAGATACATTCATGAGTAGGCTAGCCCTTCTACTAAATTCCAGAGTGTGCCATTTGGATTTTTTTCTTACCAAACTCAGAATCCATCCCAAGAATCCAAAATCAATAGAAACTGCACTAGTATAACTGAGGGCTGAATTTGGACTGAGTTGGGCTATTAGCAAGAAGAGATGTTTTTCAAATGTCTTTTGATGTTAACTCACCAGTGACTTCAAGAGCTGCTCTAAAATGAAGAACATCTGCAGCTACTGTAAATAACTACACTGCGCAAACTGGAGTCCTCACAGTCCCATTCCACCCTTGGGAGTGGGAGAGTAAGGCTCCCAAACTATACCACTGTGCCACCAGGAAAGGCAGTGAAAACAGCAGGCCTGAGGGTCCTCTGTCCCTCCCTCTTTTTTTCCTCAAAGAGCTCAAATTCTCATATGGAAGATGTCCTTCCTACACCAAAGCAAAAGTGACACTCTTAACCAAGAGGAGACCGACACAGTCCCACATGAACAGACTCTGCTACACGGTCACCTTACCTGTCTCTTCTCCACAGCCAGGTCCCTAGCTCCGCGCCCTGCCTTGTCTCAGTTTTGCAGTTCAGGGCTGTCCATCTAATTCGACAGACAGCACCTACCCAACCTCCTCTGGGGGCTTCACTCCTTACAAGGACCCCTCCGCCACAAAACCCTGTATTAAATAAATACACATTCATTTCTCCTATTAATCTGCCTTATGTGAATTTAATTCTCAGGCCTAGAAGGAAAAAAAAGACAAAAGAAGAAGAAGGAGAGGGAGGAGGAAGGGGAGGAAGAGAAAGAGGAGGAGGAGGATGAGAAAGCAGGTCATGGTAGACCATACCTGTAATCAGAGTGCCACATGGGAGACTGGGGTAGTAGGACCACCATGAGTTCAAGACCTGCCTCCAGGCCAGTCCAAACTACAGAAAGGGATCCTATCTTAAAAAAAAAAAAAACCTTTAGAAGATAAATTTTGCTTCCCCTACATCTGTGACTTAGATTTCACCTACAGTTCAATGTGAAAGTCTTATCTTGGGAGAAACACTAGGCAAGTTAAATAAGAGTGGGTGGATTCTGAACTTCTTGTAAGGAACCTGGAGATGTTAGCCTGGAAAAAATGAGAGACAGGAGAACTGCCCTCATGCATTCAGTGGGTCTTTCACTGTTAAAGCCTTCATTTTGCTGAGCACTTCCTTAGGCAAGGCACTGCACAAGGCAGTGACGTGTAACGCTGAAAGAGGAAGCAGTCTATTTATCCCATGGAAGTGAAAACTGACTTTCTCTGGGGTACTCCACAGGATACAGTGTGGCAGGACAGAGCAGAGACTCAGGAGGCAGAGCCTGCCACAGGCTGCATGGCTGTGTCTCCCCAAACCCAGTAACAGCAAATCCCTGGAGCCTGCACATGTTACTTTATCAGGAAATGCGCTTTTAGATATAATGAAGAACCTTGTGGTACACTCAGAATACAATGGTCAGTGTCATCATGGGAAAGCCAGGGAAGATACGGAAAAGAGGAAAATGCCACGTGAAGTGAATACTTCTAGGTGGCTTCAAGCCCAAGAATGTCAATAGAAGTTAGAAGGGTCAAGGAAGGATGCTCACCTGATGCCTGGTGCATGATCATGGCCCTGCTCCTCGGTTTTGAACTTCTGACCTCCAAAATTGTAAGGAAATTAAGAACTGTGTTCTAAGCTGCCAAGTTCACAGCAGTTGGTGACAGAAACTCTAGGAAATGAATGCAAATCATGTGCTTCCTACTAGCTGTGTTCTCTAGTGCTAAGAACTCGGCCTCCTGAGAACAAGGCCCTCATTAGGAAACTGGAGAACCGAGAGTACCCACCTCACAGGTCAGAGATTAGGCCGATGGTCAAATACACAACAGGACCTGAAGCAAAGTCAGTTGCCTGTGCATCTTATCATTGCCATTAAGGAGTTCAGAGTTACCAGGAAGCACCTGGAGATTTTACAGTGCCCCACCAACAGATATAGTAAAGCCTAATTTATATGGGAGGGACATCCCCACCATTAAACATATGCCAGTATGGGCCAAATAAGTAGTTTTATAGAATCACTAAAGAAAGTTCTACATCATGTGGGAGACTGGACTAAACATCCTCTACACTTCCTTCTACACCAGCTGAGTAGTCCTTTCTCTTTGGGCATAAAACCAAGATCCCTGAACCAGGTAATGCAGCAGGAGAAAGTGAGGGACCTACACAGCATTTTGCTTCCCCCTTGGTCAGGCCCTTGCCTTTCTAGGTCATGTTATCTCCAAATATCAAATAAGAAGTATGCTCTGATCATCTCTCAGGTATTTTTACCTTGGGAATGCTGTGACTTAAACCATAAACAGAACTTTTCTGATCCCCAGAATAATTAGATTCAGAGTTCCCCAAAACCAGCCAACCACAAGGACCAGATAACAGCAAAGCTTTAAACCACTATATGTGCAGGTCTACCATTTTCTCCTGCTGGGTCACCCAGTTTAGGGATCTGGACTTCGTGCCCAAAGAGAAAGGACTACTCAGCCAATGTAGAAGGAAGTCTAGAGGATTTTTCCTCCAGGTCCCCAAATAATATAAACAATTCTTTTCTACTATTTCTGGAAAATCAGCTCCTAGCAAAATTAGAATACAAAACATATACAACATTTCTAATTTCTTTGCTTGTCAGTATCAAAAGTTAGCAATCCTGTGACAGCTCCTGCACCTCCCATATGCCAATTAAAATCAGTATTTATAGTTTCTGAATTTCTACAATTTGGGGACTCTTAGAGCACAAAACGGCCTACTCCGGCACTGATTTTTTTTAAAGAAATTTAAGACTGGTGGGGTTTGAGCATCACAAAAGTCTCCAAGATTAAGAAGTCATCCTTTTAAAATTCAAAAATATTTAAAATCATGCAAAACTATAATCAACATAGACAAAAGCAAAACTGGAAAAACTTGAAACTTGAAAATAATTGACAAAGTAGATTCTATCTATATCAATATCCAGGTTGTGGCTGTTAAATTACAGTTTTACAAAAGAGGTAAATGGGCAAAGTGTGCCCAGGAATGTGTCTATACTGGTTCTTACAACTGAACAGGAATCTTAAATCCATGTGAACAAAAGCCTGAATAAAAAATATTGGACTCTGAGAGTTCTTGGATGTTTACTATGCCTTGTATACATAGCACATTAATAGTGGTTATGAAGAAACTTTATTTGGGCAAATAAGTTGAAGATGTCTTAAGCATCTTCATATGAGTCAGGTACCATCAGGTCCTGAAGTCCAATGGCCAACCCAGTCCTTCCCTACACGGAGTATACATGCTCATCAGAAAGGCAGACAGGTAATTGCAAATTGTTGCAATTGTTATGAAAAAAAAGAACTGAGTTTAATAAAAAAAAAAAAAAAAACCTAGATAACTTAGGGTAATCAGAGAAAACTTACTGAGAAGGTTACATAAGTCTTTTATAAAGGATACATACTGGTCCTATAAATTTAGCTCCAGGGAGCTACAGATAAGCTATAAGAGTGAAAAGTCAAATTGTCATTTAGGGTCATGCCTTTATCTGTAATACCCCTATATTCTTAACCTGGCATAAATCTGGTAGAATATAAAG
>NDGM011062278.1:0-10937 GCA_002564305.1 Octomys mimax
TCCCCACCCTATGACTGTATGAGGCTTTGGGGGGACAACTAGACACAAACCATAACACACTCTAAATTAAGAGGACTGCTAAAAGTCAAAGAAAATAATCTGAAGAATCACAGCAAATGTTAGAACTAGACTCATAGAGAACAGAAATATTGGATTAAAATATGGGTAATTTAAAATAGCTCTAATCAATGCATCACTCAAATGGTAAAAATGGCCAACATTTACAGACTGTGCAGAGATTGGAGTTCTGCAGTAAAGTTCAGAGGAAATAGAAATTTGGATAAAATACAAATAATCACTCATTTCAAAGGGCTTCTTTGTAGATGAGATAGAGCTGAAGAAATAATCCCTGATCTTGAAGCTGCATCAATAAAAACTTTTAAAATTGAGCTGCAAAGACAAGTTTGGGGTTGACAAGAATAAAAGAGACAAATAGAACAAATGCATAGAATGCAGATCCTAGATGTCGAAGCTCACAATACGCTCAATTTTTCTTGGACTAAGGAATAAGACAAATCCATGGGGAATGAAAGAAGCTCTGCAATGAGATTGGACCAGGTAGACTTCCACATGAAAAGAGCATTAAGCAACCTCACAGCTCTTGCAAATAGAAGTTACTGTCTGTACTCTACTGCATACCGGCTTCAAGGAAAAGCCCTTTTCCCAATCCTTACATGAGCAATGCTCTTCCTCACAAAAACCTGATTCTCATTTTAACTTGCCTCCCTCCTTTCTATGGTCCATCGTCTCCCTTTCTTATTTTCTAATTATACTTTTAAGCTCTGTTGTTTTTCCCCCACAGTATAAACATTATTATCACTTTCAGAAAACTTGGATGCAAACATTCAAACTTAGTGTCTAATGATTTATCGTAATATTTTCTCATGATGGCGCTGCTTGTCAATTTTGAAAAAAAGGACTTCATTGCATATAGTTCCATTTGATACTAATAAAAACAACAATAACAGTAAGATCACTTTTTGTTAGATGATGACATAAGCTGAGAGGAGGGAGGTGGCTTTTTAAAAGTCAACAGAGTGGTAGCTAGGAACTAAACCCGTATCTTACAAGGCCTTCCCCCATTCTGGGAACGCTGATGCCTAGCTCTGTTTAGTAATAATTCTTAAGGATTTGGAGGAGGTCATACATGAGTTGAGAAAGTTAAAAGAGAAAACTCAAAACACTTGCAGAGACTAAGAGGAAACAAAGCTATCAGAGTTATAAAAGTGCATTCAATAAATTATTTCATTCTTCTTGCAGATTTTTGCCAAATAATGTCATGAAATGAGACCACCTCATAGCAGTGGTCAGAGAAAATCCTTCAAGTTGTAAGAGGAGCTCCATTTAACTCTTAGTATAGATTTCTACAGGCATTCATTGCATTTAGAGTCAATATACTGACCTTAGTTAAACATTCAGTGTCTAAAAGGTCAGACACAACCCTACTTTCTTTCATATTATCTCTTCAAGAGTTCTGCAAGTATGTACTGTCTCAATTTGACAGCTAAAATCCCTGCTGTAGGGGTGCTAAATGGCTTACTTAGGATCCTAGAGTGAGGACATACATGAAACAACCAAAATTGAAGCTCATGAGCTTATTTCAAATATCTGCTCTTCTACGACATGTGAGAGCTGGACTTAAGAGACACTAGTGAGCGGAGTGGAAGGTATGTTTAATGGCAGTCTCATATCATGGTAGATTCTTCACTGAAGGCCAAAGTAAGGATTAGGAATATTGTAAATGGCTTTACTGGAGAGTGAACATCAGGACTGCTAATATAGTAGTCACTCTTATGCAGGAAGAACCTGTCCCAAGATCTCCACTATATGCCTGAAATGCCAGATAACATCAAAGCCTGTATTCGTCTACCTTCCCATGTGATAAAGTTTAACTCATAAACTGAGTCCACTAAGAGATAAACAAAAATAATGAATAATAAAATAGAATGACGATAACATGTACTAAGATCACATTGGCATGAACACCGTCTCTCAACATTTTTATTGTACAGTACTGATTTTTCCTGTGCTGATGGAAAATGATGTAATGCAAGGAGATAATGATGTAATGCTTCATGAGATAGTGCAAGGAAAACATTGTCAGCATTGTGACCTCCTTTTGGGTTGTTAAATCAGGAGACCTACAACATGGACATTGTGACGCTGTGGTCATGGGTGAGGAACTCAAAGAGCTTCAGTGTAATGGGCAGGTGCCATACACAATGAGAATACATGGGATGAAGATACGTCGTCATATCCTGGCCAGGCCAGACCAGGAAGGCACAAGACTCAATCCTACTACTTAGAGAAGTACATAGTTATTGACTATTTTTTATAGTATTTTATTTTATAATTTTCAGACCAGAGTTCAATTTTTTGTTTTTTCTAGAAATACATTTGTATTGTTTCACGTTTTATTATAAGGACAATTTTAATAACAGTGTGTGAGATGAATAACTTTCTGGACATATAAAAACATCCACAATTAAGCTTAAAAGATTTTTTTAAAGTTATGAGTAATCAAATTTTAAGTCACTTAGGCCCTCTGTTAGTTGGCTGTTAACAGCTGGGGCCATGAAAAGCAACATGGCAGACATGGGGTTCACTGGATCCGTCATCAAGGTGAGGCGCGTCTTCACTTCCTGGGTGGTGAGCACAGGACCAACACTGTGTTAGGTGGTTTTATCTGGTACTGAGTTTCTAGCATCCATCTCTGTTCACCACAGTGGCTTTACAAGAAGAGTGACCTGGGGCCCTACTTAAAAATGAGGAAACTGGTGTTTATGGCGACTAGCAGCAACCTGTCTCACATAAAGAACCTAAATATTTGAACTTGGATTTACTCCTCAAGAACTCAAACACTCTCTGACATATTTGAATTTTTTCTTAACTACAGTCAAATGGTCATTTTCCTCCCTTATATTTTGCCTCTTGACAATAGGATAACATTGCACATGCATTTAAGGATTGCTTCAGTTTGCTAAGTGTTTTTGTGCCCAATGTCATGGGTTGGCTCATGGTACCTACAATTAGCAGGTACTGATTGGATATTTACACACTGTGCAACAGGATAACTTTCAGTCTGCACAAAGAGATCAGCTTGTAAAATGTGGCATTTTCTGGTATAAATTTTGAGAGTTTATCTATATGGAAAATGTCAATTCCAAGACAACACGAAGCTGCATTTTCTACATGCATTTTAAGCGCTTGCAACTGTGACAGAGCTCTATGTAAATGTTTATCACATAAAAGTATAAACTCTGACAGAAAAGCATTTCTGTAAGACAACAAGGAGTGCAGAAGAGTAGATAAGACGGCAAAGATGACAGTAGCTACGGAGATGAAAAGCATCAATGTGCCCATTATCTCCAGGAACCAGAAAAACACATTCCTTAGTCTCTAGTTATCTGTCATCGCTGACGAGGCTGAGCCATTTAGAAGTCAGTATGTCTAGAGGGATCCACGTGGATCTTTAGATAACTCAGCAGATTAGTAATAAGTTCTAGGAACCTGAACTTCTATGTCACTTGTTGGAATCCAACCCAAGTCTTTACCATTAAAGGCCGTATTTCCATTGATCAAAGTAGTTAACTAACACCAAATGTGCTTGTTTTACACCTTCTTGACTGCTGTTGACTTTTCACATTAGATCATTCATTCAGGCTGATCTGACCATGGCAGATTAGATGTTAGAGTCACTGAGGGCAGGGGCTGGACATGTGAGGCAGCGTGGGTGGAATTCGCCACCCTGGGGCCGACACACTCACATTCAGGGAAGGAGTAACACAGCTGGGTGAAGTGTCTCCTAATACTTTTTGCCTAAAATAGAAACTAGATTTTTCCCCCAGTGATCATAGTTCTTAAAGAAAAATTCCCACAAATCTCCATATTGCAATTTATGATTTCTCATATTTTCTTAAAAAGGATATTTTTTCAATGCAAATACAAAAAAGGAGAAAAATTTGTGTGGTTAAAGGCTTTGATATTTGCAGGTCAACAGGAAGCCGCAGGAATACACATTGATAAACATCATCCACAACATAGATGTTCCTTTGGTTTTGTTTTGGGTTTTTTTGGCGGAACCGGGGATTGAACTCAGGCCCTTGTGCTTGCCAGGAAGGCACTTATTCCACTGAGCCATCTCCCCAGCCCTAGACATTCATTTGGAAAGAATCCAAGACATATGAAAGTGTACTGTGTACTTTCTACAATCATAGCATAATCACAGGTTGGTGAACCTGTGCCTATTCAGGTAGGCAACTCTTCTAGATGACGGTTTTTAGGATTCTCTTAAAAACTGTTCTATGCTTTCTGCCAACAGAACAAACCATGGGCTATTTGCTCTAGAAACCTGTGTCCCCTTCACACTCATATTTAGCAAGCTTTAAAAAAAACCCCATCATACTCTGGTTTCTCTTCAGAGTGTATAACTGTTTTGCACCCCCCCCCCATTTTTAATAAAAAGATCTGTCAAGAAACACTTCTCTATTTAAATTACACACAGGGACATAGGAAATGTTGACTTGCTTTCGTAGGTTCCTCTGTTAGGGTTACACCATGTACACCAAATACTATGTGACCCGTTTAAGGGCATGTTCTAGCTATGGCATCCTTAAAGAAAGTTGCAAGTGAGGACACTAAGCCCTCCAGAAAGCTTTCAGATATGGAAAACCGTTATTTACATTTTCTTCTGATTTTATTTCAAAGTTCTGGAGAACCCAGGACCTATTAATAATCATGTTTGTGGAAGAAGTATAAGTGCTCTAAGCTAAATGAGCTTAGAGAAGACAGATTCTGGGAACTGCCTCGGGCCAGAGAAGAGAGAGGTGGGCTCCTGTCCCAATCTGAGCTGACCAACACACGCAGTAACCAAAGGCAATACTGGATCAATGAGACCGATTGCTGAGCTCGGTGACTGGTGAATTGAGGAACAACAAGACTTGTACTTTGCGCCACTCTAGCTAATATGTCATTGGGTGACATTTGAACTCTACTGTTAGGAGACTGGCAGTACTTGTAGAGTCAGTGATTGGGATTTAAAGACAGAAATCATGCAAGGGGAGAACTAAACAACCAAGTGAAATGGAAGCCCCATCCCATCTAGTCGGATTTTTGCAGTGAATACTTGCAAAAAATGTCTCCAAGCTTCACACCCACTGTGATAGTAAATGACTGCAATCCAAGCACTCTGGGAGGCTGAGGCAGGAGGACTACAAGTTCAAGCCCAGCCAGAGCAATTAATGACTACCTAGTGAGACCCTGCCTCAAAATATGAAATAAAAAGAGCTGGAAATGTACCTCAATACAAAAGTATGTGGCTAACCCCACACCCCACCAAATAAAGATTCACAGATAAATAAAATACATTAACTTTGTTAAATGTACATTTTTATTAAAACATTATTTCATAAGAATCCAGTCATACTTGCATACTTGATACTTTAATAATAACTGATTGAGACATCCTGTTCATTCCTTGCTAGACACACTATAAAAGATGAACCATATTTCTGCATAATAAACTGTAGTATAGTCATACAATGACTAGAAAATATTTCAAAATACTAAATGCTTTTGATTCTGTAAAGAAACCAGTGTATTCTTCAGGGTAGCTCACAGCTGCAGCTTTTTATCAGATTTTTAAAATAATAACACACTGCTCAATTTGTCATATCGTTAGGCATGCACGGCCATCGGGCAAAGGACACTCTGGCCTTCAAAACAAACTGTGTTATTCTTCTCATCATAAAAGGAGAGTGACAGATACAATTATAACTCAACAAATGTAGAGGAAGGATGCTTGAGGATGCTGATGGTCCACGAGGATGCTGATGGTCCACTGCTTAGAGTCCATGGAACAAATGCTCATGAGAAAGTTTTCTAATATGAGAGAGAGAGAGAGAGAGAGAGAGAGAGAGAGAGAGAGAGAGAGAGAAAGTAAAAATCAAAAACAAAAAACCTATTAGAAACAATACAGAATTTCACTAAAAAATGACAGGACTTCAGGAACAGTTGTTATATGGCATATTTTTGTCTTCAGATTCGTTATTCTCAGTCAAAAAAATAAAAAGAAAAAAGAAGGAAACAAATAAGCATTAACTGTTCTTTACAAGAGGCCAGTAGGAATCAGCAGTACCGTTACCCAAACTAGCCTGTAGGTATGTATATATATTTTCCCTTTCCTTCTTTCTTTTCTCCTTTCCCTTATCTTAATTGTTCATGTCTTTATTTTCCTTTTTTAGTGTACTCTCTCCCACCCTATCTCCTTCCTTCCTTCCTTCCCTCCTTCTCTCCTTCTCTCCTTCTCTCCTTCCTTCCTTCCTTCCTTCCTTCCTTCCTTCCTTCCTTCCCTCCCTCCCTCTCCCTCCCTTCCTCCCTCCCTCCTTCCTTCCTTCCCTCCCTCCCTTCCTCCCTCCTTCCTTCCTTCCCTCCTTCCCTCTTTCCTTCCTTCCCTCCCTCTCTCCCTCTTCCTTCCTTCCTTCCTTCCTTCCTTCTCACTTCCTACACCTTAATGGACTTCTATCCTGGATGGTCCCTAGTAAATAAGGTTGATAGAACACAAATGTGCTGGCAAAAATATGCATCAAGAATTTGGAGGCAATTTGGTGCCTAAGTTTCCTGCCTCTCATGGATCTCAGAAGCTGGGATGATCACTAGGTTTGTCAGTCACAGAGATGCACCTAAGATCAGTACAGTGGCGACACTTGCTCAAGGTCATCTGCTCCCTAGAGGGCAAATGAAAACGAAAACCCATTCCTGCAGTGTGTTACTTTCCACCATAGAGGTGTGCTTCCTCAGTTTGGATTATAAGAGGGTTTTCAAGTGGCTTCTTGCAACAACTCTTTTTTTAAAGTGCTAACATTTGTAATTATTTTAGTTTTTGAGAAACGTCATGCTAGCTGGTTGAAAAAGATGAGCACAGAAAGTTTTAACAAGCAAATGTCTTAGCTTTGCACATCATCACTGCTTACCAGACAATTTTATACACTCATGCCTTAATCAGCTAATAAGAGTGGTGGCTAATTGATAAAGTGTCTTGATTTCCTTCCTAGTGTAATTAGGAGAGTCATTAATCGTTTCTTCCTTCTTTATCTTTGTCAACACAGCAATATTTTTCACTTGATTTGGAATAATATGATCACAAAATGATTGCTAGAGATTTCAGAGTAGAAGATGTAGAATAGTTTTATGGCTCCTGCTATTTTATCTTAAGTTCACTCTGATTAATACCGCTAAAGTAAATATCACTGAAATTAACAATGATTGGAATATTATTTGAAATCTATGTCTTCCTTCCATACCAATCACTTCATTGCAGAACACGGCTCTAGCACTGCAGGATTCTCCTACCCATAATAACTTAGCAAACCAACAATACCTTTGGGGAGAACTCTCCAACTTAAGATATTTTTCACCATAGGAGTTAAGTCTCTGCAGCTGCTCCTTCTTCACTATAAAATACAATCCTTAGCTGATTATCACGGGGAGTGTTTGTGTTCCAGCTGCTATAAAAATGTGAAAATGTACATTCACACCCACACACAAGGCGTGTTGCTCTTCCCATGGGACGCATCACTGATTCAGATGCAATTAAATGAACTTTCATTAAAAACATCTCAAGAAAACTTCTTTCTTTTTCAGTTTTACCCCTCTTTTGCATTATCATCTGGCAATGTATATATACTGCTAAAGATATTTCCAGAGTTTTCAAATTGCTATTGTAGACTTCCATTGTCATTATTTAAAAAAAATAAAATTGTATTTGCAAGCACAAAATGCCTAAAACTACCACACATTAGTATCTGTGTAGCATAAATCCGTCTATTTGCATCATACCTGTGAGCACTGCCCAGTGACACTAGGTGCCCTTCATTGCTTATGATGACAAAGAGAAGCAAAGGACACTGGGAGACAGTGACTGCCCGGCTCTAACCCTGTACACTGCTTCTCCCAGTTAAACCTCACATTGACCTCAGGATGATGGTAAAATTTACGTCATGTTTCTACACCTTAGGTTACTGAGTCTGAGATTTTCTTTTCCTAAGACCTTACCTGGAACACCTGAGCTGCAATCTCCTCTCAGGAAGTTTCCAGAACCTGGACTCTTTGTACCCAGTCAATAACTACAAATGTTAAGAACTGCTTGCATTGAAGTGTATGGCCTTAGAGAACTACACCTCAGCCACAATATTTTCTAGAGATTCTTCCTTCTTGAGAACTAAGAATATTCACTGGGAAAATTCTGTCATTAAATGACACGAGCAAGACTGGCACATTCATGTCTCAGAGATGACACACTAGTTAGGTATAAGAACTTAAATATTATTGATCATATAATTGACCAGATAAGCTACAAAGCACTTCATGTTCTATCATACCAAAGCCTTTGCAGATATTATATTGATTACATCTTTTTTTTTAAAAAAAGATATTTAGGGACTGGGGAGATGGCTCAATAGAATAAGCACTTCCCTGGCAAGCGCGAGGGCCTGAGTTCAATCCCTGGTTCCACAAAAAAAAAAACAAACAAACAAACAAAAAAAGATATTTGCTTAAGGGTCTCACTATATACCATGGACTCATAGAGATCCTCCTGTTTCGGTATTCCCAGCACTGGGATTACAGATGTGTGCCACCACATCTGGTTCCTGTGGCCAGCAGTGTGCCAAGGGTTCTGGGGCCAGCAGTGTGCCAAAGGTTCTGGGGCTAGTACCCTACGTGGTACTGGGAATCGAACTTGTGTCCTTGTACTGGCCAGGCAGGCACTTAGACCACTGAGCTATCTCCTCAGCCCTACTGACTATGTTTGAATTGGTATCTAGAAGTTGCATGCCATTATAAGACATGTAGAGAATTAAAGTAGTTGAATACTATTTATTATTTCATAGTCTTTCTAAGCACCAGTATGAAGAGTCAGTAGTTGGTTCTGATATATTATCCAAGAAGTAATGCTATGAAAAATAATTAAGCTGGGTTATCTAGTGAAACCCTGCCTCTAAATAAATAAACAAATGAAGGAGAGAGAGAGAGAGAAAGAGAGAGAGAGAGAACAGACAGACAGTCAGTTGGGAATATAGTCCAGTGGCAGACCATACAAAGACGTAATTCACAGTACTACAAAAAATAGCATATTGTAATTCCACATATAAAAATAGCATATTGTAATTACACATATTTATTGAGCACAGTATGACATTATAAGGTATACAATATATACTGATTTAATTCAGGGAACTGATATCTCTTTCTTCTATTACTTTGTGTTTGGAGACATCAAATAAAAAGACTATCTTCTAGTTATTCACAAAATACATGTCATTGTAAACTATAGAACTTATTGCTATTTTTTTAATTCAAAGCCAACTGGTCTCAGAGGATATTGATTCTGATTTTTGACCTCCATTTATTTTAATATAAAAACACTTGCAAAAATGCTCAGTACATAGCTATTTGTATTTAAATGTGGGAAAAAGATTATTGCTTTACTTCGATTTAGCTTCCTGCTGGCAGGCATTTTGAGAGTTGTCTGCCCTTGGATTATTCTGCATAAATTCTTCACCTGATTTGTGACCTGGTCTTGTACGGTGATATTTACAACAAGACAGTGAATGGATTTTTTTTTTTCCTGGGAAGGAAAACCATGAGGCAAATGTCCAGTTTAAGGTTTCATATCATGGGAATTAGGGCAGCTCGAAGGTACTGGACCCAAACAGGGTACTTCAAAGACCGCAGCCTGACTGTCTTGTTATCTTCTGCAGGGCTGTGGAGAGAGGGCCAGCAAAGCGGCAGAGGCTGCCCAGAGAGTGTAAAAACCTGAGGGCTGGAAGATATGGAGGTGAAGGTGAATTAGTACACTTTTCGGGTTCCAGAGGAGAAGGTAGCTGCTATGACTATGTATAGGAGATGACCGAGGTCTTAAGATCAGGGAAAGAATTACTAGGAACATTAGTCCTATAGAACTACAAAAAATGTTTGTTAATACATCACAGTTCCCACACATATCTTGTAGACACAGATCTTACACTATGTCATGTGCATTTCAGTAAATGTTAATGCATCATTGATAGGAGGATCCTTTTCCCCGTTATCCTTAGAAAATTTTGAATCTTGTGACTAAACTCCACCTTGGGGGGAATAAGTGGTCCATTAAAGAGTCATAAAAATGTCCAAACACAGTATATGGTGAGGAAAGTTTATCACATTTAGCTTTACTAAAATAATTTAGATGGATCATAAAAGGCACAAAGATCTTGGATTTCTGTGTGTTTGTTTTTTTTAATGTATTTGGTACATGGTTTCACTATACAGCTCAGAATCATAGTGAGACCCTGTTTTCAACCTCCCCAGTGCTGTGATTACAGGCATGGACCACTATGCCTGGTCTTGGTGGCCAGCTCTGCACGCCCAGGGGTGGGGCTGGTGTAGCATGTGGTACTGGGGATCCAACCCAAGTCCCTGTGTTTGTCTAAGCAGGCACTTAGTCTGCTAAGCTATCTTACCAGCTCTAAAGATACAGAGGTCTTTAAATGCATCCTTGGGACTGGGGAGATAGCTCAGCAGCATAAGTGCTTGCCTGGCAAGCACAAGGATCTGAGTTTGATCCCTGGAAGTACATGTCATGCTGGCCCCAGAACTCTGGGTGTGGTGGTGCCATGCCTATAATCCCAGCACTGGGGAGGCTGAAACAGGATGATACTACAATTCTGAACTGTGTAGCGAGACCCTGGATCAAATAAAATAAATGCATCTTTTTCCCACTGCAATCATAATATGCTAACATCATGTATGCCTGATGGGTATCTGAAATATCTATTGACAAAAATACTTCTTTTACCCCTAATTATAGTTTAGACACTGTTATAACTTTCACAGCCCTCTTATACAAGTGAGTTAGGCTTAAGTTTATATATATATATATATATATATATATATATATA
>NDGM011062279.1:0-12654 GCA_002564305.1 Octomys mimax
TGCCTATATCTTGTAATATGAGAAACTACTTTGGCAATAACAATACATAATGTACTAACCATTAAAAAAACAGTACATTATATGCATGTATGAAAATTCTACATTGAGACAGTTTTATAAAATGAATATGCCTTGAAATGTAATTATCAAGAAAAACAGTGAGTTTGAATAAATCTGTAAGACTTTTCCTGATTAGTAACAATTTATTTTGAAGTCCAGAGCCAAGGTCAGAGGCACTCAGGCTCCCACACTCTGGTGAGTATTCTACCATGATCCTGCAAGAATGCTACCTGGTGATCAGAAGCACACCCTCCCCTAAACTGAGACACAGTCACAGCCTGACCTTCAGCACCCCTCAACCCACGCCCATCCAAGACCAGGGCTGGCTCACATTCTGGTTGAATGAGGATATTTCTTCAGTTCTTGGCTCCTTGGGGCTTCTGTATTAAATGGATACTCTGTGACCACCCCCCCTACACACACACACACACACACACACACACACACACACAAGGAACTGGACTCTAAGGAAGCTTTCTGGAGTTCAGGGTGCCGGGTCTCCCACTTGTTAAACAGTGCAAGGCTGTGGTCCCTGGCAGAGCACACTGCAAATGTTCTCAGAGTCAACATGGACAAGGACACTGACTTCTTTCCTCAAGTGGGAAGCTAGCATGACCAGAGAAGTGACAGCAGTCCATCCCTCAAACCTGTCTTTGGTGTGGAAATAGAGATGGGCTTGAAAGAAAGTTTTTCAGAGCATGGCCCAGGGTGACAGCAGCCTCCCTTGAGGATTCTTCCTGCAATTGGTCTGGGAGGGTCATAAACATGTTTTCATAACTTACACAAAAATACTCCCACTCCTTAAGATGGTTCTTCCCAATTTTTTTGATTAAAAGAATATATCATATAGAAGAGGCAATGTGCTTCTGAGGACTAAAATTTTGAAGTTAACAGAGGCATGATAAGTTGCTATTAAGGGTAACAGTGCAGCACCCTCTTTCTGTTTGCCATTTCCTCACTGCTCTGAAGCATGATGTCTGCAGCACAGAATTGGTTCCGTGACATAATATTTCATAAAAAGGATAGTGTAACACTGACCGATCTATACACTTGCCACTGTGTAAATACAGTGTCCAGCAGTTTTATGCTTGAAGAAACCATTCTTTTGCCATAAAGTACTATTTATAGAGTACTTTGTCAAGTGGGCATCCAAAGTGTCTAATATCAAACAATAAAGAAAAATAAACAGTTTAGGCACAGGGAAAACCATGCATCATGAGTTTCAATTTATTTACAAGATTAACTATATGAAAGGTACCATATTCTCTTTACATGGTAAATTAATAGACAAATTTTATGCCTACTTAGTATAAAGTTAAATGCCTAACAGAATAAGAAAATATCAGTTCTCTCACTAAAAAACGTTTTAATGAGAAAATGAAAGTGTAATATAGCCCTGATTGGCCTTGGAACTCCCAGTGATCCTCCTGCCTCAGCCTCCTAAGTGCTGGGATTATAGGTGTGTAGTACTAGGCCTAGCCAGCCAATTTTTTAATTTTGTTCTTAAAGACTTAGTTTTCCCATAGCTAGAAGAGGTATTGAAGATGAAATACCATTTTCTATTATCTTTTATATTTTAAAAAGTTCTAAAATATGTTTGTCTGAGACATATTTTATCATGCTGTATCTATAATTCACAAAAAAGTTATTCTTTATTTTGTTTAGTTCTTTTCCACCTTTGATATAATTTTGTTGAAATCCTAAAAAGGAAGTGTAATTCATTTTAAAAATAATATTTTGGAGTGGGAGTGCGCCCGATTGAATTATTAAAAGCAAGTGCATTTTAAGTTGCTTGATATTTGCTTTTGATCCATTCACCGTCTACAAAAGACTGTCCAACTTTGCCTCCCACTTACAATTGTCTAAAGAAAGATACGGTTCCAGCCATTTGGCTCAATTCCCTCATCTCCCATTTGGCCCCAAGTTGCATTACTTGCGTAAGCCCACAACACTGCTCAGGCTTGGCCACTCTCTTCTCCAGTGTCACCACCATATCTCAGTGCTATAGAATTTTCATAGGCCTTCTTGGTATCCAGGCTCTGCTGTGTTACTAGTTGTGTGGTCCTACTTTTCATTTTCTCCTCAATTAGATGAGTCAGTTAGATAATCCCTGAGACTTCCTCTAGTTCCTAAATCTAGTGTCTCTAAGATTTACAAAGATCCTTTTAATAAGCAAACATCTCCTAGCATACTGGAGATTTTGCATTCAGCACAGCAGTTAACTAGAGTGTGGAATGCATTTCATCTTTTATTCCATTTCTCTTTTTTTATTTTATGTATTTGGTACAGGGTCTCACTACACAGCTTGGGCTCATAGTGACTCTTCTGTTTTCAGCCTCCGCAGCGTAGGAATTACAGGCATGTGCCACCATGCCTGGACCCCTTACCAGCTCAGTGTGCCCAAGGGTGGGACTGGTGCTGCATGTGGTGGTGGGGCTCGGACCCCAGCCCCTATGCGTGCCTAAGCAGGAGTTTAGTCCACTATCTCACCAGCCCTGTTCCATTTATTAATACACTGCTTAATCAATATTTCTTGTATTTTTAAAATCAATTATTGGTGCTGGGGAGACAACTCAGTGTAATAAGTGCTTGCCTGGCAAGTGCAAGTTCCTTAGTTCAATCCCTCGTACTGCAAAAAATTAATCAATTAATTAGTTAATTAATCAAAAGAAATAAAAAATTAAAAAATCACAATTAAAATCAATTATCCATTGTATCTTTTTTAAATTTCTCATCCAAGTAAGGGCATCACAGGAATTGCGAGATGTGACATTTGTCCATTTCTCCTATAACAGCAGAGTGCTACACTGTGCTTTTGGCAATCAGTGTGACAGTGACCACGTGCAGTCACTTGCACTGTGTGTGTCTGCATGTTCTTCCTTTGTCGCCCAATGTAGGTAGATAGGCAGAGCAGTGTGTGAGCATATACCGTCTGGCCTTTCTTCTGATGCTGAGCAGGACTGAAGCACTGAGCAGGCAAGAGCATGGCAACGTGGTAGATGGAGAAGTCTGCACAGAACATGGGCTACCATGGCAGAGATTATACATGAGGATTAGCAGCTCATAGACGAGGCCTGGGGTTTGGCGCTGCAATGGTAAATTTCCCATGCTTCAGGGTCTGGTTTTCAGCCATGCTGAAACAACATTTTACAAGGAATGATGATTTATACAACAAATTAGAGATTTCTAATTCCAACGGCATCTCAGAAAGAGAACCAAAATTAAAGGATTTAGGCAAATGAGTAACTGTAAGTAGAGCTACTTTTAATGAGAGACAGAAGATATACCAGTTTTATATAATGATTCCTGCAAATCAATTTTACACAAGAAAATGTGCTGAAGCTTATGGTCCAATAAGACTAGACTCTAACACCAAACTCTACCTTTCTCTGTTATATCGTGTTGCTTTCTTCATCAAAACTATAACAGAAAACTTATACCATCTGGCTGAAGGTGGAAAAAGTATTCTGTGAATATCTGTACGTGAGGTATTTTTGTATAAATTATCTTATCAATCCTTTTTAAGAGGCAGTCTTTTTATTGTAGAAATAGAGTAACTTACTCAAAGATTATTAGTAGGTCAGTACAGATTAATAATAAATATAGGGTTTTTAGACTGCTGGGTCTAGTCAAAATGACCATGCAAGATAATTAGCAGATATAGTTCAGTAATTACATAAAATTAAAATGCAAAAGAACTTAGAAATAAATATTTATTAACTTCCTTAAAAAATAATGTCCATTATAGGATAAGAGCAAGTATTTTTTAAAAACCTTTTAAAAAAAAAAGCCCTTTAAATGCCTTGCTCCCACTTTAAAACAAATTCCTTCTTTCTACCTATCTTAAACTTCTCAAGCTTTACCCACAAGCTACTTAGGAAATAAGGAAATCATATTGGAAGTCACCCCTGACATTTATGCATACGAATCAGACAAATCATATCAGACAAACTTGATTTCTTTACCTGAAAAAATTATCTGATTGGTAGACATGGAGAAGACAGTAGATGACATATTTTGTATATTTACTTTAGTAAAATAATATAATATTTTATGGCATTTTCTTTAATCAACAAATTGAAAATCATTTGGGAACAATCATTGTCACTGAGTTTGAAAACAGCTACATGGTGATGATGAGGAGAAATAATGAAAAATTCATGAAACTATGCCTCTTTCATAACCAAGTTAAACTCCAGTATGTCCAACACTTTATGATAGGTAGAGAAGTAGAAAAATGCAGATGACTTTAAACAATAATTCCAAATATAGCAGAAAGCAGATAAGCCATAGAAAGAAACCTTAATGAAAGGCAAGACAATTCACTAAATGAATAAACATCCAAAGGTTCCCATAGATATCTTCCAGGGTCAAAATGAAGCAATAAAACAGTTCAGTTGTTTCTATTGGCTATTTTCCTTTACAATGATGCCACCCTGAATGCAGGCAATTTTGTCTACTTGTGGTTATCCTGTGATGCTTCTTGTAGGACCAATATCCTAGAAAATGTCACAGAAGCCAGCCTCCCCATGAGCACCAGGATGTGGCATCCATCTACACAGAAGTGTGGGACTTGCCCTGTACCCCTACAACATCTCCAAGCCACTTTCTATTGATCCATCATGCCATGTTGTTGTAAGCATTTAGCTTTATTTTTTACTCCACTGGTTTTATTTTTCCTATTTGTCCAAAATCATTTTTCTCCTTCTACTAGAAAAAAAATATATCAGAATACTTTTACTCCCTCATAAAAAAGTAAAAATAATTGTTCTTTAGTGCCAGCATTGCTTAGAAAGTGGAACAAATGAGAAATCACACTAAATGTAATACTATGTATTTTTAAGATGAGCCAAGAACTTTTAAGGCAAAAGTTATTAAAATGTATTATTGGGGCTAGGGAGATAGCTCGGTGGTCTAAGCACCTGTCTGGTAGGCACAAGTACCCAGGTTCAATCCTTGATGCCACATGCCATGCCAGCCCAGAAACCCAAGTGTGCCAAGCGGGCCACCTAAACCAGGTTTGGTGGTGCATGCTTGCAATCCCAGTGCTGGAGAGGCTGAGACAAGAAGATCACTATGAGTCCAAGCTGCAGAGTGAGACCCTATGCCAAATAAATAAGTAAATAATCAAAATGTCTTATTTATATAAGTACTTACTTGAGTTCTGAATATTCTACCTACACACTTGTCTTGATCGTGTGAATTTTATGACAAGGTAGGTAAGAGCAAGAGGCTCCTCAAACTTCCCTTCCAGAAAGAAGCTAAATTCAAAGATAAAGTCATAGAGATTTAAGTCTGGAAGAACTCTCAGGCATTACAAAATAGGCAATAAAACTCTCTCTGATGTACCATCTGTTCTGTTTAAGTCCAGCAAGTTCCCTGCTTGGGACTCTCAGGAGCATAGGGAAGCTCCCATAGGGGAAGGATCCTGCACAGAGCACCACAGTATCAGCAAGGTGCCACCTCTAAGTTCACAGCATGGTTTACAGTAAAATGGGGCCATAGTGATCAGCTTACAGTGATATGGGATCTTTTGATTTAGAGACAGTGGAAACAAGATTGAGCCAAATATTGCAAGGATCAAGACTCATGCACAGTGAAGCTTTATCACGAGAGAGGGATTCAGTCACCCTGGGGCTTTGGTGGAAAGTGTGGCACCTGGCTGCAAGGGACCAATATACTTTCCACAGAGCAACGCAAGAGTGCATTTTGATCTACTTGCATGGGACTAGCTCACATAGGAGTAATGCCCAGTCATTTCGGGGCATGTTTCCAAAAAGTGCTTCTCCTTGCAAGGCACTTGCGTAGTCACAGCGACTCATCCTATATGCTGAGAATTGTCCTGTGCCACTCTGGCACCAACCTCCTTTCTCAGAACACCTGACCCTGTGCTTTGGGGCCACTGAGTTACTCTCAGCAAGTATACTACCTCGCATACAGTCTCAGCCTTCTTCTCTCACTGAAGGTCTTTCAGAGCTTGTACTACTGAAAGTGTAGGAGGAAGAAGCACACAGATGAGCTCAGCAGGCAGTAAGCTAGGGTAATCCTTGATCAGCGTCTTGGACAAAATAATGTCTTAAACGGTCAATGTGTCCATCCTCAGAGTAAGTAGAACCTGACTCCAGGGTTAAGACTGAGGCAGGGGCAGACACATTATGAAGACACAGATGCCAAACCTTTTATCCTACTTTAGTCAGCTGTCATACTCACAGGCCCAAGTGAAAAGTCAGTGTTCTCAGAAAAAATCAGCCTGCAGGTCCCTAGGAAGTGACCCAGGCGAGAGTTATCATAACCTACACATCAGAGATGTCATCTACAGCAAGTTAATGAAAGAATGCAGTGTGTCACCCAGCTGTCATATCCAAAATTAACAATCTTTTAAGTTGACTAAGAGAAAGTGAGTGAGAGGGCTTATTTAAAGGTTGTTTGTTTCCATTTTGGTAACAATTTCTCTTCTTCTGTAAGCATTCTATTTCTGTGGGTTTCTCAGGTCCCAAAATGGGTTTGCAGAAACATGCCATTTTACAAAGGGCAACCACTTACCACACCTAGGAGTTTGTTTTATCATCCCAGCTTCTGTCCTACCATGGTGGTCCCCCTCTCATGAAACAGTCTACAGTTGGCCACTTTCACCTCAGAGGTGGTCTAGGGACTCAGGGCCTCTTTCTTATTGTCCCTCCAAGATACTTGTTTTACTCTGCAGAATCAACCCTGGCTCTACCACCAAGCCCATACCTTACCCTAGCAGTTAGGAAAGTAGGTAAAAAATACAAGCAGAGAACGTGCAGAGCTCTGACTATGCCTTTATGGAAGAAGTCATGTGCTCTTATCTGGCTCTGCCTACTAAAATCCAATGGGGATAAGGTGGAGGGGTGAATATGGGATAAAGGATCTGCTACTAAAAGAAAAAGGGGTAAAACCTACTGGGTGACAATGGCAGCCTCATGAACAATTTCCTGTATTACTAAAAGGGTTCAAACACAGGATCAAGGTGATGCAGTGAAGATGAATCACAGCTGGGTGAACAATTAATTGAAATAAGTTTGTGTTCTGTTTTCTGATAAATATAGAAAATACTCTGAAAAACAGAAGGCATCAGAAAAATAAGCATTCATGACCCTAAATTCTTTATCAACATTGCTGAAGTGCAACCAGTGTTCTTGAGCCTGCAATCAGTTACTTATTAATAGCCATTCAGTGAACTGTGCAGCTTCTCACAGGCCTCTTGTCCTTTGATTCCTTCCACACCTGATCAGCCTTACACTGGGAGAATCCTTTCCCCTGTGCCCTCCTGCATCTGCAAGCAGCTTTCTCCTGCCAAGCCCTCAACTCCCTGCCAGGCTGTGGGTCCTCCTCCACCCACCCCCGACACCAGCCAGCCAGAGGCCCTGCCCCTTCCTGCTCACAGAATTCAGGCCTGCACAGGAACCCTCCTTTGAATCCTCCTCTGGCTCCTACATCTTTTTATCCTTTGTTGAAAATGCTTTTCATTGTAATTCCTCTATACTTTGTGTTTGAAGTTCTTTTCCTGTTAATGACCTCACAGTGGATGTTTCCCTTAATTGAACACAGAACAACAAAGCCTCAGACCCCCGCCATCCAGCATCCATGCCTGTTAGTTCCTTATTAAAGTATCATTTGATGCACAAACAGCTGTTTTCAGGAAGTCTTTTACTTAGCTTCACAAAGAAAATATAATGGTAAAAAAAAAAAACCTGTTAAGCACCCCAGCAGGCAGAACTACCTGCTTTCAGAAATAATAACTCCTGATGGGATCCCAAACAATATATATGTATATTTAGAAAAAAATCAGTCAAGAACCTTCCTTTTTGACCAGTTGGTAAGATGGACATAACATAATGGCTTTAGCCCTACAGCAGCTTCCCAAGTCTTTGATATCAATTAGCTATTGTGCCAGCCCAGGCAAAGAAAGCAGACATTCCTTTCATTCAGAAAGCCTCCTCTAAGGGCAGAAGGTAAACTGGTAATTGGCTGCCTCCCCAGGGCTGAGGCTTCACTGGCAGAGCAATGTGGAGACTGCTGAGGATTGGTCCATGTGGTAGAAAGAGCCACACCAGACATGTGGTCAGAAGCTCGCTCTCTCTCTCTCTCTCTCTCTCTCTCTCTCTCTCTCTCTCTCTCTCCCTCTCTCTCTGTCTCTGTCTCCCCACATATGCACTTATGCACACACACACACACTCTTCAGAATGCTTTGTTCCTTCCTCACAAATCTTGATAATAGTTGCTCTAAGGAAAACCAGGGATGTAGGCATATTTCATAATTTTACTTCTGGGTGAATGAAATCAATATAGGACCTCAACAAGAGCTCAGGTGCTCTTGTGGAAGACAATGTCTGCCTCCAGGTTCACAAAATTTTGGCCATATAGAAGTGGTAGCAAAGTTTTTTTTTCCAAGTAGTCATGGTTAAAATTAAAACAATATTATTTTATTGTTGTATTAGACAAAATGTGATCTAATTTTGTCTACAAAGTGAGTCTACACTTTGAGTCTACAAAGCCATTAAAATAATCAGTAAGGCACAGCCCTGCAGTTTCAGATTTGAGGAGATGAAAATGCATCCGGAGTAAAAGTGGAGCACAAATTCAATGGTGAGAGCGTCACATTCACAGAGTTGACAGGAACTCTCCATTCCTTTCCCTTAAAGACTGTTATAGAGGAAGGAAAGCTCCAGGTCCGTTCCAACTCATTTGTGAAGATAGGCAGAAGGAACTGAGCTGCATGAAGGAGGCTGCTCAGGGCTCAGATTTCCACATGAGCCTTAATAGGGCTGTTAGAGACCAAGAAGCCATTTGTGCATGCATGTGCACATGTGTGCATGCATGCATGCATGTATGTGTGTGCGTGTGTGTGTGTGTGTGTGATCAGTAAAGGGCATTATAGAAATCATACCTTGAAGTGGTATTTAAAAGTCACAGTTGTAGACTTTCTCCCTTTGTGAACAGTATAGCAAAATTTCTGAAAGCCAGCAAGATATCTATTATTTAAGCTTTTAAATTTATATTTTTCTGGAGCTCCTTAGGACAAAAAACAGCTATAAATAGTGTATTTGTCTCCTTTTTTAAGTTGAATGATGAAAGAAAATTTCAAGCAGTTGAAACAGGCTCTGGTCAACAAGGCTACCTATCCAGTTCATTCACTGTTTATAACAGTATTTGCTGCTCCCTGGACAAGCAGCAGCTGTCTCGAGCCCCAGCCATTCTCACCTGCCTTTGCCAAGGCTAAGTTTTCCTGTCCTATAAGAATTTCTTCAGCAGACTGCTCTTGCGTTGATGCTCTGTCTGTCCACCTGTCTGCAGAAGTTTCTTCCTCCCCTAAGCTTAAGCATTGCATATAACATGCCTGATCATATGTCAAAACATAGCTTCATGCTCTTCACACCTGACATGGCAGTCCTGGAGACATATGATGCACACCCAGGCAAATACAGGAACAGTGATAGGGACCAGTGTGTGATGCATACCTTTTATTTGGCTAGATCTGACTTGAATGTAGGCATCTGCTGGTCTAACCAGGTATGAACTCAGGAGCCTGAGACTTACATTTTGGAAATCACTGTCAGAACAAGTAAATGGGGGGGAAAAAGAAGCAGCGTGTGAACTCCTGTGATCCCCATAAAAGTAAGGATACTGAACAGCTGCCCTTTTGAATCTTTAGAAAGCATGCCTTCTCCTCAGCCTAAAACACCAGCCAGGAATTTGGAAATTTCTCCAATCTTTAGATTAAGTATGAAAAGCACAGCTGAGCTCCAGGGTCCCTTTAATGGTTAATATTCTATAATATTTTGGGGTTATGTCCTCTGGAACAACTAACATAAATGATAGAGTTGATTCTCTGTCTTTTCATCTTAGTTTTGGAGAAAAAGATACAAAACTAAATGGAAATCCAAAGCTGACTCTGCTGAAGATTTGCAAGAAAACTTTCCTAAATATCTCATTGTGAGTGCTCTTTGTTGCATGACATATGGCATATGCTTTCCTGTAAAAGTCTAACATTGGGCCTGCTATGGGCTCACTACTGACACCATGCCAAGAAGATGTCTTTCAGGTGCTTGTGGTTTTGGCCATTTTCCAGGGACCTGACCCAAAAACTTCCGTGAGCAGATGCTCTTAGATATGTCTTCTCAATGGTGGTCACTAAAGCAAATCCCCCACATGTGTGACTTTTCCATCACTGACCCAAAACATGGCCACCTTACCTGCTGCTCTTATCCACAAGTGACCCAAGTGCTGATAGCTACATCATACTCATTGTTTTTCTGAATTGTATACTGGTTTTTTAAAAAAATTTCATAGTTATATTATTTTGTCTTCCATTTTTCCTGCTTGTCTTTCCAAATTTATTTCTACTGACTTATTTTTCCAATGTAATATCAAGAATATCTTATGCTTATTCAGTTTTCTATTGAAATAAAAAGAACACACTTTAGCATACATTCATTCTCAGAAGAATTTTGTGTAAGTACGCAAATACTTTAGATATGCACAGTTTTTCATCTGGGCCATGAGGTTTGTCTGAATTGTAGAATGTTAATTCAATAGGTTTTCTGCATAAAAGATCATTCCAAATCAGTTTGTTGCCACTGTGACCACTTCCATGATTGACTTGCTTTCAGTCACCATGTCAGTTCCCTGTGTGCTCACCTTCCTATTGCCTGGCCCTATTGGGACCAGCTGCCTTACAGCTTAGGCTGAAAGACAAGCAGGTGCCTGGTGCAGCTCAACACTGACCTAGGAGTGGTTTCCCTACCTTGTCCCTGTTGCTGTCGCTGACTGCCACCAACCTACTTCAATGCTCCTATAATCTTTTTGATAGTCAATCACTTACAAAAGTAATTGTTTCTTATTTATAAAATTTAGCGCTCCACAGATTTTTACAGAAGGATGAACAACCAGACTAACAGGAAAGGTTAGTGTTTTAATGACCCTCTATCCAGTTATATCCTTTAACTGATATAACAGAAACTCAGTTGCTTACAACAACAGATTATAATAGCAATTTATTATCCTATACTTGGGAAAGGCAGAAGTATGAAGAGTCTCATTGGGCTAAAATAAAGATGGTGGCAATGTGCATTTCTTTATGGAAACTCCAAGGAAGAATCCGTCTCCTTATGGCTTGCAGTCTTTAGAGGCTGCTTGCATTACTCTTGCCGAGATTTTTCCATCTTCAAAGGCAGAAGCAATGCTGGGCTAGTCTCTCTCATCCTGTGTGTCTCTGTTTCATCTTGTTTTGTCTACCTCTTCCAATTGTAAGGACCTCTGTGATTATATTGGGCTCACTGAGATAATCCACATACTCATCCCATCTCAAAATCTTAAGTTTAAAAACAACTAGAAAGCTCCTTTTACTCTATAAAGTAATAAATGTGTGAGTTTAAGGAATTGTAACATTTACGTCTTTGTGAGATCATTATTCAACCTACCATAGCTCATCCCCTGCTCCCCAAAACAGGAGTCTCTTAAATAAAGAATACATTTACACCAGGCCAAGATTCTCAAAATTTGTAGTCAATTACAGAATCAACTCAAGTCCAAAATATAATATAAATCTTCTCATTTAAATCATCAAAATTAGATATAGATAAGAATCTGGGCACGTTGTATCCCAGGCCAAAATTTGTCTCCATCTAGAATATTTTGAAATTCTAAAACAGGTCATTTGTCCCTGAAATACAATGGGGGCATAAAGATAGGGTAACAGTTATAAATGGTCCCATTGAATGAAGTAGACATGCAAGGGGAAAGAAAGAGGCAAGGCAGACAAGGAGTCCTTACTAGTCCTAAGTCATTTCAAAGTCTACCAAGCCACCTGGAAAAACTCCATGAGGATTCAAGGATGAAGAACAGCCTTGTGAGACTTGCGTCCCTGCATTTCCACCTAGCCTGCAGCTCTGCCCTCACAGGTCTCCTTCCATTCTCGTGTGAGTAGTACACACTTGCAGGTAAATATATCAGTCAGCCTCTATCCACAGGTACAATTTTTGAATCTGATAGTCTTCTCTCATTTTATTCTCTCTCTGTTGTTTTATTTCTAAGCCAACAATGTTTCTGCTCACATTCCATTCTCAAAACCATGTGTGTCTACTGTAGGTATAACAGAAATTCATATCATTAGATAGATAGTAATTTCCTCCAGGGTCTTTCCTGGATAACCCCTTCTCTATCCCTGGCTTCTGCTGAGGCTCTTGATAAGGTTCAAGACTCATATTTCTAATCTGTATGGATTCATACTTCAATTTTTTGATCCTTCTAAGGCAAAATAAAAAGTATATCCAGCCACTACACACCCAGGACTCTCTCCAGAACATGCTTTCTTCCCAATTTTAGAACCTTTTGCGATCTACATAGGCTGGGCAGTTACCAAATCAAGTTCTAGTTTCTTCTTTTAGCAGTGTTTTCAGTTTTGTTATAAAAATACATACACAATGAAGATTGTCAACATGTTACTTGCTGGCTCTACTTGAATTCTTTTTATTTAAATTATTCCCTGACAATGAGAAGCAAGACTTTTACTAATAGTGTTTGGACAGGATATCATATCTGCATCTTGTACTATGAATAACCACTATGAAG
>NDGM011062286.1:0-20999 GCA_002564305.1 Octomys mimax
ACACTATTAGTACAAATCTTTCTTCTCATTGAACTAAGAGAAAGTAGCTGTATATCTCTCCTATTTTGTATATACATATATATATATTTTTTTTTTCACTACAAAATGGTCCTTCATTTATATGCCTCTTTTATGTTTTGTTTTGTCAGAGATGAAGTTCCATTGCCATACAAACATCGTAGGTACTTGAATTCAGCAAAATAACCCAATATAGTCTAATAGGTCATAATAGTACTGGGTTATCAGCAGAACTGGCAATGTCAGAAGTTGTTGACTTGGGCCTTTTATAGCTCAGTGTATTAATATAGTTTTACCTTTTATACCTTGTGATTATAGTTTTCTGCTGGATTGTTAAGACCTATATATATAACTAATAATGTAACTTTTGTATCTGGCAAGTTCAGTCAAATCCTCTCAGGATTTACCCTGAAACCATGTATAGCAGTTTGTAGATCTATTAACAGTGTCTGCCATCTGGAGGAGTCACAGCCATTGCTTGACCAATTTGCTTTCTGTGAAGGCCTATAAGTTTGTTTTTCTCTAGGTGACTCTCCTTAGGCACACTCTACGTTGTCAATCACTTTCCTCTGTGGCCCCATAATCTCCTTGAAATCCCTATAGAATGTGAAAAAACAATTATACATTTTTACACAGAAAATTAGCAATCTAACTATATTCAAAATTGTTGCAAGACAATCCTATGACTTTTTTTGTCTCTTGTTTTCTTTTATTACTTTTTTAAAAACAAACATTTACTTGAGTGAAAGTATAGCAATAATTGATAAGACATTAGAAGCAGTATGTATTTAGAAGACCAGAATGTTAGGTATTCCAAGCATGGTTTTAGTATTACACATTGCTATCCTCAGTGTAGTTGCTTAGTTTGCAGATATCAGCATATATAATTAGTCAGAGTGAAAATTCTACCAATTAACTGCTAGTTTCAAAAACTGATGGAGATTCTCAGGACCACTGTCTTAACCATCTTGTGTGTATAAATATATGGCTTTGCTTCTGCCATGTTTCCTAACTTTTCTGCTTGCCCTCTCTTCATTGTTTAATCCTTAAGTTCTTGCTTTCCATTTAACTGTGTTATACCTTTCAATTTTTATTTCTTCTTTTGAGTTCTTACACTAGGGAGACTATATGATATTTACACATATGTGTCTGGTTTATTTTACTTATGAGTATATCTTAAAGTTGTATCTACTTATATATGAAGGCTTCAATTTATTATTCTTTATAACTGAGTAATGCTCCATTGTATAAAAACACCACATCTTTTTCATCTATTCCTCAGGTGACAGACATTTTGTTTGTTTCCAAGTTTTGGCTATCATAAATTGTGCTGCTATAAACATAGGTGCACATATATTACTATGATATGATGTTTTCAGTTCTTTTGGAAAATTCTCAGAAGTGGGATAGCTGGATTGAGTGGGATTTCCAGTCCTAGTTTTTTAGGGAGTCTCCACACTGAATTCCATAATGGTTCTGTGATACCTTTTAATAGAACCTCAGTAACCCTTGATAACCTTCATTCAGGCTACTGGGACAGAATATGATAAAATGGGTAGCTCAAATAAGCAAATGTAGATGACTAGTTTCCTCAAGTTTGCACACGAAGTTTAGAGTCAATTTGTCAGGCTCTGTAAAAATTGCTGATGTTATATTTCAGAAATTCAGTGAATTAATAGGTCATTTGGGGACATGTAGAAAACAATATTAATATTATAATCCATGAAGGTGATACATTTCCTCCTTTATTCAAGTTATCTTTAATTTTTGGTGTAGAGGTCTTGATAGTCTTTGTTGGAATTATTTCTAGGCATTTTGTGGGAATATAAAGGAATTTCAAAATATTTTATATTCAATATTTTATATATTTAAGGCTATAACTGACTTTTGTACCTTGATCTTGATTTCTATAATGTTGTTAGATTTACTTATGACTTAGAGGAGATTTTAATGCTTATCTTGGTTTATATGTAAACAATAATTTGTATAAATTTTTGGACAATTTCTTTATATTTGACATTTATGGTTTCTAATAATTTGGTTTATATATCATCTATGAATGGGGAAAATTTCCAGTCATGCCAGTCAGTATGATATTTCCTAAAACAAAAATTTCTGAAGAAACAGAATTAATAAGACAGATAAAATAGATTGATATAAGTGTACATGAATGTTACTATAAGGAAATTCATCATAGGAGTTGATAAACATGATTACAGAGAGCAGGAGTTCCTAGAATCTGCCATCCAGAAGCAGGAGAATTAAGATGGTGGTGTAACTGAGTCTGAATCTGGAGGCCTGAGAATCATGGAACTAATTATGTAAATTTTAGTCTGAGTCTCAAATCCTAAATATTAGTTATACTGATAGCCAAGGGGAGAAGATGGATGTCTCAACTCAAACAGAGAATGAATTTACCTTTCTCTTCCTTTTTGGTCTACTGGGGCCCTTGATTGATTGGATATTTCCTACCCATATTGATAGGGGCAATTGTCTCTTTAAGTCTTCCAATTCAAATGTTAATCTGTTCCAGAAACACCCTGAGACACACTCAGAAATAAAGGTGTATCAGATATGATAATCTCTTATCTCAGTCAAAGTGAAACACAAATTTAGCCGTAGTATTGGCTATTAGTTTTTGTAGTTTTTATAGTTGTGGGAGTTCCCTCAGATTCTTTGAGAGCAAAATGTTATAATGGGGTATCATAATCCATGTTACAAGAACTTTTATGTAGCTACTATTCTCATTCCACAAAAATATGCCTGTTAGCTCAGTCATTGAGTTCTTGTATCACATGCATTAGGCTCCAGTTAGATCCCCAGCATCACAACAGAAAAGAAAGCAAAACAGACAAGAAAGATGGAAGAAAAAAGAGGGTTTTTTTCATCTGTTAAATTAAAAATTGTAGAAATGCTATTCCTTGAAACAATCATACAGCAGAAGTTCTTTATGTGTATATTTTATTTGCCATTTAAGATAAGAAAAATTTGCTATCAGGTTGAAAATAAATACACTTAATCACTTAAACAGCTGTATGAACATTCATAATCAAATCTTATGCCAAGGAGATAGCTCAGCAGCATAAGTTCTTGCCTCATAAGTACAAGGTCCTCAGTTCAATTCCAGAAAAAAAAAAAATCTTGCTTTGTCTATTTGGTCAGAATTCACTGAGATAAGGAATACAGAACTTTGTGTCACTAACTTGATTTATGCTAAATTATTAGTAATTTTATTCACAATTGATTTGTATTTTAGCATAAATTTTAATATAGTGAAAAGGCAAATAATACATCCCTACTGTTTTGAAAATAATTCTGATATTATATCCCTTTAAAGTATCTCAGAGATGCCTCTAGCTTCTACAGGTTACACTCAAGTACTATTACCCGGTCCACCCCTAAAATTAAAGTATAACTATCATAACATTTATAGAAAATATTATGTATCTTCATAGCAGCTTCCTTATGTTAGCATATCACACATCGAATCCCCCACTTTAGGATAGTTTGGGGATTGTTTTTCCTATGGTGATTTGCATTTTAATTAGAGCTAATAAAATTTTATTGTATGGATACTCAACTTAGTATTCAGACTGTGATACAGGTAGATGCCTCATGTTCTAGAATACTGTGGTTTTGGCATTCTGGCCTCAAATTCTGACTGCCTTAGCTTCTGATCTCTGCTCTTCAGCTCTGCTTAGTTATGTCTTTCCTGACATTTCCACAGTCTAAAAAAATACATAAAGGGAGAAATCTTAGAAAATCAGAATTCATCCAATTTGATTTCCTTCACTTAGCTTTCATGGCCCTTCTTGCCTGAAGTCCATTGTGTGAAAATGGTAAAACTGTCTACGAGCATGTCTATATGTGTGTGTAACATATATACCAGTTTTCTAATTGTTCATCACTGAAGGGCAAGTTTGGTTCCCTTTATTACATCATGCCTAGCTAAAGTACCCAATATATAAAATTGAGCCTTAAATTCCAGTAATTTTTTTAAAATGTAATTTTGTTTTCTGGTTTGACAATAATTGCATTTTCTCTTAGACCTCAAAATACTTAAAAATCCTGATGCATCTTTTCTCTAATGCTGTTTTTTAGATTCATGCTGTTGACTACTTCTAATGTGTTTTCACATCTCCTGAGGTCATCAGCTACTGATAATGTCATTTAGAGATGATACTAATGAGAACTGCTCATCTGTGTTGAGTCGGCCTTTGATTATTTTTCATGGTGCCTTGTTAATTTTAAGATATCTTTCTTTTTGTATCACTAACTGTGATCCTGTCTTCTAAGCCTGATATTCCATCTTCACTTTCATTCAATCAGTTTTGTGAAATTTCAGTGGAAATTTTAATTTCCCGAATACCTATTTGAGATTGCTTCATGGATTCCATTTCTTTCCTGTGTCAGGCATTCATGGTTTATATCCTTTTCCTATGTTACGCCACAGTTTTAATCTATGTCTAGTTTAGGTTTGCTGAGCAGATCCATCATTATGTTCATCATCTCCTTTTTCATTAGATAGATTCTTTTTTTTTTTCTTCTGATTTCCTCTATACTTTCATGCATTTGTTTTCTAACTTCTGTTGCTATCATTCCACAGAATTCATGTGTATGGCTTTTGCTCTTTGTCCCCTAGATGTTTTCTTCAGTGGGCAGAAAACATTGGGCTGCATTTTTTCTGCATGTTGTTATTTAATATTTTAAATCTGTAGATTACAGTTTTGGAAGGAATTATATGACTTTGTTTTTTATTCTTCCAACCCATGAACATGGAATATTTGTGTCTTCTCCAATTTATTTCATCAATATTTTATAGATTTGGTGAATGGATCATTCATCTGTTGTATTAAATTTATTCCTGAGTATTTTACATTTTGTAATTGTTGTAAATGAGATTGCTTTTCTGAATTTTTTGCATATAGCTTGTTGTTACTATGTAGAAACATTATCTATCTTCTATCAACCTTTTATATTTTCACTTTGATACTTTTTAGAATTAGCTCTAATTTTAAATTAGCTCTAATCTCCTGGTGGAGTATTTTTCATTTTCTATATAGAAGGTCAAGATATCCATAAATAGGCAACATATTATCTTTCTTTCCACTTTCGTTGCCTTTTATTTCTTTTCATTGTCCAATTATTCTGACTTGAACTTTTAATAATATACGAATAGAAATTGTGAGAGTGGACATCTTTCTCTTGCTTTTCATATGAAAACGAAATGTGTCCAGTTTTGCACCACTCAAAATGTTGTTAGCTTTGCACCTGTATAAAGCCTTTATTGTACCAAGGTGCATTCTTCCTATCTTTAATTTCTATTTTGCAACATGGTGGCATGTTTCCTTTTTGTCTAATGCCTTTTCTCTCTGAGGTGATATCATCTTTGCTCTTCAGTTTATTAATATGAATCACATTTATGGATTTGTTTTTATTAATTCCTGGCATCCCTGGGATAAATTCCAGTTGCCATGATATTATGTTGATAGACTTCACTTGTCAGTACTTTAAGCTATATTACATATATGTTTATAAGTAATAGCGATGCTTACTTTTTCTTGTAGTGACCTTGTGGGCCTTTGATATCAAGGTAATGATAGCCTTATAAAATGAATTTAGAAATATTACTTCTTTTCAATTTTTTAAATTGCTCTGTGGAAAGCTAATATTAATTCTTTGTAGCAAGTATTTGGTATAATCTGGCATTGATACTATTCATTTCTAAGATTTTCTTGGAGGGGAGATTATTATGGATTCAAGCTACTTACTAGTTATTCATCAATTCAATTTTGTATTACTCATGATTCAGTCTTGGTAGGTTATATGTGTTTAGAAATCCATTTCTTCTAGGCCATCTGTTTCATTAGTATATGAATTATTCATAGTAGGTAGACATGATTACTTTTATAGTTATGCTACAGTTATAATGTGCCCACTCTCATTTCTGATTTATCTGAATCTTATTTCTTCTTACTTACTGTAGCTAAATGTTCATCAGTTTTGTTTATCTTTTAAAAAATGATAGTTCTATTGGCCTTTTTATCATTTTTCTAGTCTTTCTTTGTTTCTACTTTTCTCCTTATCATTTCTTTCTTTCTGCTTATCTTGGGATTTAGTTATTATTTCTACTTCCTTGAGAAATAAATTTAGGTCATTACTGAAGAACTTTCATTTTTAATATCAATATTTATTACTCTGACCTTCCTTCTGAGAACTGTTTTTAAAACAGCTCTTAAATTTTGGAATCCTATATTTCCATTTTTATTCTCCTGAAACTATTTTGAAACTTTTCCTTTGTAATTTATTCTTTGATCTATTAGTTGTTTACTAACATACTGGGTTAATCACCATGTATTTGCTAATTTTATGAATTTCTTCCCATTATTAATTTCTAGTTTCATACCATTGTGGTTGTAAAAGATGTTTTTTGTGATTTTTAGTCTTATTAAATTCATTGAAATTTATAACCTAACATGATCTATCCTGTAGAATGTTGTATGGGTGCCTGAGGTGAATATGAATAATGCTGGTGTTGGATAGAAATACACTGCAGGTGCATGTCCACTTGCTCTAAACTATACTCCAAATACAATGCTTTTCAATTGATTGCCTATCTGGATGTTCTGTTCATTGCTAACAGTGGTCTTTTGAACCCTATTATTTTGCGGCAATTTGTCCCTCTCTACAGATCTATTAATATTTGTTTTATATGTTCTTAAAGTTAAGTGCATTTGTAATTTTTGTGTCTTCTTCATAAGTATACCCCTTTAGCATTTTATATTGTTTCTTTCTTGTTTTATACAGCTCAACATAATCTGTGTTGGCTGATGTGGTTATGCCTACTTGTTCAACCTACCAACACTCTATTTTCTTTTTGCCTTAAGTTGATGGCTTATGAAATATCTCTCACATTGTTTGTCTCTGTGTCTTTAAAATAATGTGTAGTTACATGCAGCATGTAATTGAGTTTATAATATTTTTATTTTTTGTTATTTTAGATTCATCCTTGCACATAACATACTGTGACCATTCTCCATCACCTCTCACTCTACCCTTCCCTGCCATGCATGTTCACATCTTTGGGGGGAGTTTCAACACACATAATATGTTTTGATCACAATTCCAGGTCTTAGAAAAGTTGTGATTTGCTGCCCACTTCTACTCTGTCATCTCTAGAAGGATTAGGTTTTGTTTTTCTTTATGCAACCATCCTTTGTCTTTTGATGACAAAATTTAATTCCTTCACATTCAAGATAATTACTGATAGGAAAGGACTCGGTTGCTGTTTTGTTAATTAGTTTCTAGTAATTCTGTAGATCCTTTGTTTATCCTTTTCTCTCATAATGTTTGACTTTGAAAGTAGGTTATTTTCCCTATTGTTATGCTTTGATCTTTGCTTTTTATCTTTTGCATCTTGCTAGGTGTTTGCCTTCTGGGTACAATGATGCTCATATATGCTGATCTACTGAAGCTAACCACAATTTTGGTCAAACAAAATACATTATTTGCCTCCTTTTGATGATTCTGTTGTCACAATTTACATCTATTAAGATAATGTATCCCTTACATTATTGTAGCTGTTATCATTTGTAATTTTATGTTTTAATCTTATGCTAATATATAAATGATGTACATAAAATCATTATCAGATAGTTAAGAATTTGACATGAATTTATTTTGCCACCTTAATACTTCAGATGTTTTCATATTATCAATTAGTCTCCTTTTCTTTCAGCTTCAATAACTCCATTTAGCAATTACTGATGTAATTATAGCTACCCCTTTAAATCTGTCATAAAAGTGATAAATTACCTCAGCCTTTATTTATCTCAGAAAATCTTCATCTTTCCTTCATTTCTGAAGGGCAGATTTGCCAGCTACATTCTTGTGGGAGATTTATTCTATGCTTTACCACTTTTATTTCATCATCCTACTCTCATCTAGATTGAGAAGGTCCTGCTGAGAAATCCAGTTAGCCTTATTTGCTTTATTTGATTTGAGTTTTCTTGTGTTTCTGCCTTTAGCATCTTATCTTTGTCTTTCATTTTATACAGTTTGATTATAATATATCTTGTTGTATTCTCCTTTGGATTAAATCTGATTGGAGAACTTTGTTTTATACTTGGATAATTAATTTTCCTACCTTTGGAAAATTTCTACTCTCACTTCTTGAGATTTCCAATCACTATTTCTCCCTGTTTTTAAATTTTTGTAAAAATTCTGCAACTCCTTTATCTTAGTATAGTTCAAGAACAAAATTTATTCCACAATTCTGGCAAAGATGGTCACATTCTTTTCTGTGCAAGGAAGAGGGCATTGGCTATAGTCATCATCCAACATGGAGTTTGCAAAAATTTTGCCGAACACCCTTAGCAAACTGAAGTGTTGACAGATAGGAAATACTAGATGTCAGATACACTGAGTCTGTGTACTCTGAGGTTGAAGAATGAATTCTCAGGAACAGTGAATGTTAAAAGTAGAAAAATTTATTGAAGAAAAGGTATGAAAACTGGAATAGGGCAACAGGAATGGGAGCATGGAGAATGGGAACAGGTCTTGTTGGGGTTGCTAATGACCCCACCTCTCCAAGGAAGTTTTATAGAGCAAAATCAGAAGGTGAGTACAACATGAATAAAAATTCAGATCAACCAGTAAGATTACAAATATAGTTACTTAGTTAATATTCATCAAATGGTAGCAAGGGTACATGAGTGACATCATTAAAAGTGGACAATAATCTATAGTTTTCATTATGTCTTTAGTCTTTTTTAAAAAAATATTTTTTATTGATACGTGATCTAACTATGCAGTTCAGACTCATAATGATCCTTCTGTCTGGGTCTCTCTTAGCTTTGGGATTACAGGCATGTGCTATCACATTTGGTTTTGGGGTTAGCATGGTGAGCTTGGGTTTCTCGGGCCAGCACAACATGTCGTACCAGGGATCAAATTTAGGAACTTGTGCCTGCCAGGCAGGTAGACTGTGTAGCTATCTCCTCAGCCTGTCTTTGTTCTTGGCAGTCTTAGTTTAGTATTAGTCTTAGTAGTCTTGGTCCTATTCTTAGTCTTAGTAGGTGGGAGAGGACAGACCCACCCCTAATGAGACAAAGAGAAATCTTAAAGAAAGATACCATTAATCCCAAGTCTCCATTCATCCATTAGGAAAGTAAGTAAAACTAGTTATTGTGACTCTAATCTTCAGGTGCAACTCCAGCCACAATCTTGAAGCATTCTAGTGTGTAGCACTGGTTCCCTGAAAGGCCCAGGCCAGTCTGACTGCCTACTATATTTCTACTTAAATAAGCTGTCTACAATATCTGCCCTTCAGAAGAGGAGATGTCCCTAACTGAGATTATGGGTGAGGGGACATAATTTCCATTTAGATACTTTGAGCTGAGAAGCGTCTGTGTAGAGGAAAATACAGTCAAGGACCTAAGCCAGAGAGCTAATCTAATGGTCCTCAGATAGAAGTTATGTTGTTGCTTAGCAGTTATTATTCTTTACAAAGTCAATCTGGCAAATCACAGAAAAGGATTCTGGCATATTTGTCATTGTTTTTTTCCTGTATGGTCACTTGGACTATGGCAACTTCTTAGATAAGAATAGACAAATTTTCCAAGAAATTAAATCTTACAAAATCAAACTCTGAGCACTAAAATGGAAACACAGATTGGGGAAAGAGTCTCATCCAGAAACTTCTCTTAAGGGATGAAAGAGTAGCAATTGCACCCAGCTGGCTCTAAGACCCTTGGACTTACAGAAGTTATCTACATGTCTGATACTTATTGTTATAAGTTCTTCTAGTTTAGCTATAAGAACATAGAGAGAAAGAAGTTAAAAACTTTTATAGACCCTACTGCAGTTTTTTTCTGTTTTAATGAACTGTAGTGGTCAGCTCCTGGTATATCTGTAATCTGCTAGAAGGAGGTTAGTGATTGGAGCTCCTTTTTATATCTAACTCTTATTAGTATGGTATTGTTTTAAGACAACTTTTGATTATACTTTTCTGTTGGGTGTTTCAGATCAATTTAGTGAAATCTGTGTTCACTACAATTAACATCTTACTGTCTTTTAAGGTCAGTCAAGTCTTTTAACTACTGTCTGTCAAGGTCAGTTAAGTCTTTTAAGGCTTTGCTTGGGAAGAATAGATAGAGCCTGTCAGCTCTGCTGGCAGTGTTAGCCATCAGGATGGGTCACAGCCTTGCTTGATCATGTTGCTTTCTGTGAAATCATGGTTAGACTCATATTCCAAGTCCTTCTTGGTGATTCTCTGAGGTGCATGGTTTGCTAGTTAGTTCTTGTCTTCTGGGATCCAGCAATCTCCCTACTCAGGAAGTTAGATGATACAGAAAAGTTGTAGGTTCTCATAGAAAGGTTCCCTTGTGTCCTCAGTACTTGTTGACCTTGGAGGGTTAGGCCCAAAGTATTGGCTGTTGTCTTAGCCCAGTTACCTTTTTAGTTCTGTTATCCAAACTTTAGTTGTGAAGGAGGGATCAGTGGCATTAGTTTTGGAGACAGAGCAATGATCTTAACTATTATAATTTCACCTGAATAACCAGCACTTTGAAATATAAAATATGGCCAGGAAACTATTGTCCCTTATCAACTGCTATGGTTTGTGTCTAATTGTGCCCCAAAGCCTCATGCATGCAGTCACTGGGGCAGGGTTTTAGAGTTTGTGATTAATACATGATCCAACGTGGGGATTATGAGTATGAGTGCTACACCTGCCCTGGGGTGGGAAATCTGCATATAATATAAAGAAGGGAGACAGGCTTGCTATTTGCCTCAGCAGCTCCTCCTCCATTTTTGCTCTTGCTGTTTTCCACCACCATAAACCCCTACCCTATTCCATGCCTGAAACTTTCACTAACTGTGAGCTAAATAAACATTCCCTCCTTAATTTTGGGTTCAAGTATTTTGTCCCAGAAATGATAGAAAAGTAACCAAGACACCAACATTGCTTGTTTTTGTAGTTGAATCACTGCATAATGTTAACAGACAATTCTATAGGTGTTATGGTTGATACATTGTGCTAACTTGAGAAGCCTATAAGCTTAACTATGTGATTCAGCAGAGGGCAAGTGTCCTTACTTTGTAAACATCTTGAGTTTGTGGAAGAGGAGGGTACAATTTGTAGGCAGATAGCCTGCATACGACATAAAGGAGGAAAAGGGGCTTGATTTCTCCCCTTTTGCTCTTGTTGTTTTTGCTGTCTTCTGCTATCTTGAACAGTTTCCCCTGTGCCAAGTGACTCTGTCTTTGAGCCCGCTGATTATGGACTGAAACTTCCACAAACTGTGAACTAAATAAACATTTCCTACCTTAATTTTGGGCATTAGGTACTTTGTCTCAGCAACAAAAGAAAAGTAACCAAGACAATAGTTTTGAAAAGAAACCTTGAGATCAAAAGCTACACCTAATATTACAATATGATAATCATATCATCTTTGAAATACATTTAAATGCCCATCTTCAGATAGAATAGCTTTTTTAGTCAAACATGTCCATCTGATCACAAGACATTAAATGTCACAAAGGTTAAACCTATTATCCTTTGAAAAGTTGTCATATAAGAAGAATGTATTGATGTATAAATGTTTGTAATATCTACCCTCTAATTTAATATGTGACATTATCTGGATTGTTAGGTACCTGAGTATCTCTAAGTCTAGTAACATAACATAAGTGAGCCTTTTTTTTTTTTTAATCTATGATCTGACTGTTGGCATCAGGCTTGTTTGATGTATACGTATCATCACAGGTAGCTAGAAAACAAGAGAAAGGCAAGGATCTGAATCTAGCAAAGAGTTACCACCATGAACCATCTTAGTTTTATATCTTAGAAGATCTATATATCTGGAAAGCATGAATACTTTTAATATAACATGAGATTGACAATAAGGAATATCATAGCTATATGGAAGCTTGTGACTCTTGAGCTTTGTACCAAAAAGATAATAATTTCTTTTTATAATTATAATTAATTGTTAATATAATAATTTAATATGATATATTATATAATATATTAATATAATATAATATATAATATATAATTTAATATATTATTAATTAATTATATTATAATTTATTTTAATAAGAAAACCTATTTGTTTTACCCACAGAAAATTTTTGATAATAACCAATAGTAACCTTATTACAATTATATGCTTAGAAATATTTTTTGAGGTGTGTCGCTCATACAGTGATGGAAATTATTGGGGTCCCGTTAATGAAAAAAGACTAGAAAAAATATTTCCTGGTAGCCTCTTATTTATTCACTATGAAGAATTCTTTCTAGCAGTTTCCCTAAGCCTAAAGGGTCCTCATTGAACAACCATACAAGTTTTGATGACATATGAGAACCAAATTATAACAATTAACATATTATTTTGGAACAATGAACAATTTCAGTTATTGTATACAGGCAACAATATATACTGCATTTGTAAAGCCAGTCTTATCATTTTGATCAAATGGAAACCTAGGTGGAAACATGTCCTTAATTCAACATAAGCTATAGGCAAATGTTTTAAAAATTTAGCCTTAGTGATAGGCATGCCTTAAGGGCCAGGGATGTCTGATTTTCCTGTGGCTCATATTTACATTTAAATGCAAGTAAGGATTGTCTTTTATGTCTGAACATAAGGCAATTTTAAGACAATTTTGGTCATTTTTCTCCTTTCTTACAGTACAAGTGTAGTTATGAAATTGCCTCATAATTAATACTTCCTTCTTTATTCTATCGTTTCAATTTTATTTTACATTATTTTATTTGTAATGTATTTTGTGCAGGGTCTCACTACATAGCTTAGACTCATAGTGATCTTCCTGTTTTCAGCCTCCCCATACTGGGATTACAGGAATGTGCCACCACACCTGGTCTCACTGGTGGCTCAACATGCTGGGGGTGGGGTGGGGTTGAAGGGGTCAGCAGAGCATGTGGTGCCAGGGATTGAACCCCTGTCCCTGTGTTTGCTTAAGCATGTTCTATTTTTCTTTTTCAATATGTAAGGATTGAACCACCACCAATGCTTAAGAACACATTCCAAAGGAGTAAGCGATTTGGACATTGAGCTACCTAGAAAAAGAAATGCAAAAACAAAGAATCGGGCATCTCATTTAATTTATATATTCTTGTGGTGTCTCTCAAGTTCCACTCCAGGGAAGGTGGATGCCATCTGTGTACTTGCTCCTATTGATTTTTTTTTTTCATAAACACAACTTACAACTGATCTCAGCTGTAACAGTCATGTTTCAAAGGAAGCAGTGCTTAGCACTAAACCAATGTTTTCTGGTTCTTTGAAATAGGGTAAATACCAAAAAATGAATTGGAAGTAGTTGGAGCACTTCTCAGCCTAAAAAGGAAACTTCTAGAAAAAGGTAAAAATGGCTTGGGAAAAAGTGCCCTTAGGCACTAAGGTGAAGAAGTCTCTAAGACATTCTCATAATCTACCTAATCACCTAGGCAGCCTTTTTTTTTTTTTTTTTAGCACTAATACAAGGCTATGTTTTAACATTTTAAACTTTTTTTAATGTCTGAAGCTCATAGGTTCAGCCAATATCCATTAACTAGCAATCACAATTCACATGTTTGTAAAAGTTCATTTCAGTCTTCTATGCACACATGAAAGAAAAAAATCTGACTAAAGTTTTCTTACTCTAGTTAAGAAGACTCAAGGAAGAAATGAAAATTATTCTCCCTGACAGCTGCTTTCTTCTGAAAAAGGCAAACAGTTGTTACAAGTTGGTGATCTAATGACAATGTGGTTCTGAGTTAACTCCCAGCAAGTTGGAGAACATTTAGGGAGAGTTTCTAAATTACGAGGAGATAGAGAAAAGCATGAGAGACAAGTAGAGATTGTTCTCCACTTGGGAGCCAGTTTATACTGAGGAATTTCTAGGTATCTGCCAGAGAGTAGCACTTGTTATGATATCTCAGTTGCTCTCAATTTCTCCTGGTTTGCACAGCCAATGATCTGACTTCATAAAGGAATGGAGTTGCCTACCCACTCAACATTTCATTGGCCACTGGCTTCAATGGGAATTCACCAAAACATGCTGGGTAAATCTACCCTATGCTTTCGTAGTGGCAACTGCTGTAAGGCATTTAAGTAGCTGGCAGAGTAACCACTGTTTGTTAAAGTTCTCTAAGAGATAGATAAAAGTCCAAGTGAAACTTATTACACAGCAGTCTATAAATTCACAATAAAAGTTTCAAATTCCACAACTTATTATGAAAATATGTTCCTCTCCTACACATGAATGATGAGAGTGTATAAAGTAAAATTGAAAAATTGCCCACAAGTTGTCATTCTCAACCTGAAAAGGTAAGAATGGGAAATCCCAGCAGTTAAGATTGCTTCCTCACTAGTGGAAGATCAGATCAGAAAGGGGACTGAGGCAGAACAGGCTTAAACATTTCCTATAGAGTATAGAGGAGGGTCAGGGCCAGTCGATCCCAGTGAGACAGTTCTTCAAGTCTTAAAAGTGGCCACCAACCTATTGAACTCCTAACTGGTGGAAGAGTTCATTAATAGGAATGTATATTTTACAAGTGTGAGTATATTTCATAGAAAGACTGTTTTGTAGTATTTCATATCAAATCCTATTTGGAGATGGTCTACTGTTCTGTTTCACTACTACTGCTAAGAGAAAAAAAAAAAAACTATAGCAGTCAAACAGGTCAAACAAGGAACACTAGTAAGTTCACCAACTAAGTAAAAATGCAGCATATACAGAACAGGAATAAAATCCCCATTAAAGAAACAAAATAACCTACCCATTTTCTCAATTTCAATTTATCATAATTTTAAGAAAAGATAATACATAAAAGATTGACAAACAATTGACAAATACAAGACATAAAATTAAAGGATGAAAATTTTGATTACCTACATGAGTTGCAATCCAGAATCCAGACAAAATGTTTTAGGGGTTATAGGAAACAAAAGCAAACTCTTACCTCATTCTAAGTGTCTTGGTGGGAATACAGAAAGATATAGGGGAAATGCTAGATGTCAAATATGCCTTGCTTGTGTTTCCTGAAGTTAAAGAATGAATTCTAAGGAACAAAAAAGGTTAAGAGTATGAAATTTTATTGGAGAAAAGGATTAGGTACAGGAATGGAAATGGGAAATAAGAATAGATCCTGAAATGGGAGGAGGGGGTTGCTGAAGGGATTACTCACAAGCCCACCCTCCCAAGGAAATTTTATAGAACAAAATCATGAAGTGAGTCAAACATTAGCATCAGCCAATAAGATTGCAAATATAGTCATTCAGGTATTTTTTTAAAAATGTGTTTGGTTGTTACAGGGTCTCACTATGCAGCTTGGACTCAGTGATCCTCCTGTTTTTGGCCTCCCCCGCAGCGAAATTACAGGCATACACCACCACGCTTGGATTCTGTGGCTGGCTTAGCCTGCCCTAGGGGGAGGAGTGGTATAGCATGTGATGCTAGGGATTGAATCATGGTACCTGCACTTGCCTAAGCTTACCTAAGCAAGCACTTTAGTCTGCTGAGATAGCTCACCGGCTCCACTTAGGTAAAATTTAACTAATGGTAGCAAAGTGACACGAGTGATCAATAATCTGTAGTCATCAGCTTGTCTTCAGTTTTAGACTTAGTCTTAGTGGTTTTGTCCTTAGTAAGTGGGGACGATACCCTACACCTTATGGGTCAGTGGGAAATCTCAAAATGATGGTTTCATTAATCCCAAATCTCCCCTCATCCTTTAGGGAAGTATGTAAAACTAGTTATTCTGACTTTAATCTTCATAAGTGCCTCAAGCCACAGTTCTGATGCACTCTAATCTCCTGCTCTGGCTCCTTCAAGGACTCATCCTGGACTGCCTGCTATATTTCTATTTGACTTAGCTATCTATAACAGTATTACTGTATTTGGGTGGGGTTTTTTTGATGCTACTCTATAAATTCCTTAATTTTTTTTTCTTCTCATCTCCTCTTGAGGCAGTTGATCAGTGTGTGGCAGGCTTGCTGGAAAAATAGGTTTGAATTATTAATTGTAAAGTTCCAGGACACACACATAGAACAGTTCCCAGAGACCTGTATGTGGGCTTCTCATGAAAATTCAAGTAAGTGTTTCAATGGAATTGCCTAAGCCTGACATCAACCAGAGAAATGGGTCACACAAAGGTCCACTTCAATTGAGCCTTCTGTCTCTTTGTTCTTGTACAGTAGTCTGTCTTCCTGCTGTAGAGTGCACTTATTTTCATAATTTTGCTCAGTGCAAACTAACTCTACAGAGCACAATTTTCACACTTTCATAAGTCTAAAAGCTTTCCACTATTTGAACTTGCTTTGACCAATTCTTTTTTTATTTGCTTTAAATTTTTATTCATTCATTACATCTTGCTATACAGTTTGGACTCATAGTGATCCTTCTGTCTCAGCCTCCCCAGTGTTGGGATTACAGGTGTGCACCACCACACCTGGTTTGGAGGCTGGCATTATGTGTGGTACAGGGAAATGAACTTGGGACCTTGTGTTTGCCAGGCAAGTGTTTGGGCTGCTGAGCGAATTCCAAATCCTTGATCAATTCTTTATTCAGGACAAAGAGAACCTATAAACTACTTCTAGAAAGACACCAGTAAATCAAATCCTGGAAACAGATCACATTCAGGCATGGAACTTGTGCTGGTGCCCAAGATCTCACAATCTGAGAGCTTAGAACTCTGGGTGGCCTATAGTATTCTGGGGAGCTGTGACCCATGGGCCCCAGTGTGTGTAGGTACAGATCTTGTGCCAGTGCCTGGCCCAGACTTCTAAGAACTGAGGAGAACTCTGGGAAGCTGAGGCATCCTGGTGAATTCAGCCTATGCCTACCAGCAACACAGAAACTTCGTTGAACACCAGCCGGTAGCCCCCACCAGTAGTGAGAGCCTTGATGAGTCCTATCCTGATAATCACATTGTAGTGGGGACCTTACTGACTTACCACTCTCCCACCACTGCTTAGTCCAGGTGATTACTGAGAGATTTAAAAGTGCTAAAATGCAGGAACAAAAGGCAATCTCAATCCTCCAGTCCACCTAGAGCAAATCCAAGAGACAAGGACATAGAAGAATGTGGAAGTCACATACCTGAAATTTATGAAATGCGAGCAACTGAAATAAAGAAAGAAGCTTACTAGGTTATAGAATAAATGCATCAGAAATAATCTTTCAGGTCAAAAAAGAAAACGTAACTAAAAAATAGAGAATACAAAAATGATGGAAACATTGAATAAACAATACAGGAAAAAAATAGAATGCATGAAACAGATTCAAACAGCTACCCAGAAAATTAAGAACTCCATTGAAAGCTGGCAAAACTGCTTGAATGAAACTAAAGATAAACTTTCAGACCTCAAAGACAGTGGTACAGATAATGAATGTGAAAGGAAAGATCTCATAAAGCTAATGAGGAACCAGGAAAGAACAAATCAGCAGTTACAAGACAACCCAACGAAAGACAATACAAGAATAATAGGTATCAGTGAAACAGCAGAAACCAACACAAAGGACATATAAAGATTATTTGCAGAAGTACTAGCAGAAAATTTTCTAAATATAAGAAAACAATGTAAGATACATGTAGCTGAGGCACGTAGAACTCTGTATAACCATAATCAGAATAAATTCACTCCAAGACACATAATAATTAAGATCCCAGAAATTCAGCAAAGCAGAATATTAAAATCTGTTATAGAGAGAAGAAACAGATCACCCACAATGGAAAGCCCATCAGAATCATGACATAATTCTCAACAAAAACCATCAAATCAAAAAGAACTTGAGTGAAGTATTTCCGGACCTGAAAGAAAATAACTTCCAACCCAGACTGATGGACCCTGAAAAACCATTTATGAAATTAATGCTGACAAGATCCTTTCATTACAAAGAACAATTGAAGAAATTCATGACTATCAAAGCAACACTGTAAAGAATACTGACAGATACTCTGGAAAGAGACAGAAACAACCACAGCTTCAAGAACAACAAGAGAAAGAACCACCAAACAGAGCAATTCATTAAAAAGGGAAATAGTAGAGAATCTATAGAAGGAAAATGATATGACAAGGGTAAGGTAATACATATCAGTTATAACTATTAATGTGAATGGCCTCAATTCATTAATCAAAAGAAACAGACTGGTAGATTGGCTTAAGAAAGAAAACCTGGGGGCCAGGGAGATAGCTCAGTAGAATAAGCACTTCCCTGGCAAGCTCAAGGGTCTGAGTTCCATACCTGGCAAAAACAAAACAAAACAAACAAACAATAAAACACAACAATATGCTGCATATAAGAAACACATTTAACTCAAAAGAAAACTTACAATCCAAAAGTCAAAGGATAAGAAACAATATTCCATGGGACAAGAACCTAGAAAAAAGGTGGGATAGTTATGCCAGTTGCTGACAATTTCAACTTCAAATAAAGAATGATTCAAAGACACAGAGAAGGTCTCTACATACTTCTTAGGGGAAAACTTCAAGAAGAAGAGTTAATGAATATATATATATATATATATATATATATGTTATATATATTACATATAATATATGTACATATAATATACATGTATATAATATATACACATATAATATATATGTACTATATATATATATATATATATATATATATATATATATCCATCTCCAATGTAGGAACAGCCACTTACAAAAGACAGATTTTAACAAACATGAAAAATCAAAGGAGCAATAATTCTAATGAAATGGGGAACTTTAACACATCACTGTCACAGAGATAGATCAACTAGTCAAAAAATAAGCAAAGTCATAAGAGGACTAAATCAAACTTGTGAAGAAATGGACTTTGTAGACCTTTACAGAGTGTTTCAAACAACAACGACAGAATACACATTCTTCTCAGATACACATGGGATGTTCTCCAAAATACACCATATACTAGCACACAGAGCATGCCTAAGTAAATGCCAAAGAATTTAAATTGTCCTATTCATACTTTCTGACCACAGTACAATGAAACTAGAAGTTATTGACAAAAGAAACCACAAAACACCATAAACACATGGAAGTGAAATTACAACCTCCTGAACAACCAGTGGGTCAGAGATGAAATTAAAGAAGAAATTTAAAAGAAATATAGTCAAATGAAAATGCAAATAAAACTTACTGGAACCTGTGGAATACAATGAAAGTTGTCTTAAGAGGGAAATTTGTAGTGGAAATTTTTCACATTAGGATAACAGAACAAGCCAAAATAAAGCAATAACCTAGCATTGGCGTTCCCATCTAGCCCAGCTATTCCACTCCTGTGTATTTTTCCAGAAGAACTAAAAATGTCATACCTCAGTGATATATGTGCACCCATGTTTATGGCAGTACAATTTGTCATAGCTAAATCTTGTAAGTAACTCAAATGCCCATGAATTGAGGAATGGATAAAGAGGATATGGTATTTTTACACAACGGAATATTATTCAGGTATAAAAAATGATAAATTTGAGGCTTTTATTGGCAAATGGATGCAATGAGAGACCATACTCCTAAGTGAAATAAATCAAACCCATATGTGCAAACATGATATTGTCTCCTTAGTGTGAGAACCTGAAAGAGAAAACAAAATCTGAAGCATACAACAGATACTGGGAAAAGAGAATGAACCTGTTTAAATGGAAGGAATTACTGAGTTGTGAAGGACAGGACAGAAATTGGGGAAAGAGGTATATCTATGTATGTAAGCAGAATGGTTTGGACAACTGTACTGTGGATTACTGCTGGCATATGGAAAGGAACAGTTAAAGCTTAATTTGTTTTGTATTCTTTTTTCAATTTTTTCCTTTTTTTCTTAATTTATTACATTTTTCTTTCTCTTTCTTTTTACAATTTTGCATGTTTATATCTAATAATAAGAAAAACTAATTTGAAGACAACACTATGCATTACAAAAAATTGAAATACACATTGTTTTGTTTAGTGAAAATCTGTATCATTTGTAATTTTTCTGTTTTAATACTATTTTGCACTGTTTTATAAAAAATAACAAGAAAATAAAATAAAATCCTGGCAACACTCCAAAGATACATTTTTAAATAACCTGTCTTCAAATTTATGGATTCTTTGTTCTATTTGATCAGTTCTGTCTTTGATGCTATATGTAGCAGTTTTCATTTCATTCATTGAATTTTTTTCAAGTCCAGAATTTCTTTTGCTTATTTTTAACATAATTTTCTTTCTCCTTTAATATTTATATATAATATTGGTATATATATATATATATATATATATATATATATATATCCTATATTTAGAAGATGATCATTTTGTCTTACTACTATTATGCTGCAGCTTGTGCAGTCAGTGAGGTCCTAAGAGGGGGCCATGCATGACTAAGGAAAAGCTAGATACATTATAAAAGAAATACTGGGACCAGGTGGGATTTGACTTCTCTGATGGAAAGGCAGCAACAGCCCAACATGGCAAAAAGGAGGGAAGTGTGCGATAGGGCCAAATATTCAAGGTCTCAGTTTTTGCTGAGAGGAGCTATCTGTGCTGCAAACAGGGAAGAACACTAAAGCCAGATGCCTGCTATACTGGCTATGCCCTAGTCCTGACAATGTTGGGGGGCTAGCTCCTTCTTGAGCTGGAGGCTGGCTTTGTTCTATGATTGTGTGGTTGATCTCCAACTCAGGTGCTCCCCACATTGTCTTCTTGTTCGTTGTTTCTTGTTGCCTTATGTTAGTGTATACATTTTGGTGGCTTAGTTATTTTTTACAAGTATTTCAGGGTAGTTTCACTGGAAAACATATTCTTTTATGGGAGGTTTCGATGATACTTTCTGCATAATGTGCAGCAGTTCTGGCCCTAATAAATAGTCTGCCTTTGGAGTCTCTGCCACTGAGTTTTTGTGTTTACAGAGATTAAAGAAATTGATGGTGTTGATATCCTCAGTTTGCCTGTGGTGCATCTGACGTGTTAGGTCGCTACAGCATC
>NDGM011062294.1:0-13314 GCA_002564305.1 Octomys mimax
TAGGAGAAATTCTTGAAGACATAGGGGTAGGCAAAGAGTTCATGAACAAAAATCAAATCGCATAGGTAATACTTGAAAGAATTAACAATTGGCACCTTCTCTTATTGAGAAGTTTTTGCAATTAGGGCCCCAAAATTTAAAGACCCAATCCAGAAATGGACATCCGAGATGAGCACATACTTCAGAAGTACTTTAATTGCTAAGAGTTTGGTGACTGTTAGAGATGAACTAAGTCCATTTTGCATGTTAAGATGGACATAAACTTTTTGGAAGCCAAGGTGAATGTTGTGACTTAGATCTATAATATCCCACAAAAATCTCTTATTTGGGGGTGTTGCCTGGTCAGAAGAGGTGAGTCCTTGAGGATATGACTTTGAGCGATATATATTCATCCCTGTTCTTCCTCTTTCTCTGTTTCCAGGATACCAAGACATGAGTAGCCTTTGGTCCACCATGCACCTCTGTCATGCTGCTCCTGCTTGGGAGTCAGCTAGCCATGGACTAAAACTGAAGCCTGATGAGTCTCCCTTCCTTGAAGTTATTGATACCTGTTATTTTGTCCTAGTGGCAGAAAATAGTTAACAATGCACAGTTTTTGAACACTAAATGAGTTAGTACACACAGAAATCTTAGAACAGTGCCTGAAAAATAGTAATCTCTCAGTAACTGCTATGAATGCACAAAAATTATTTTCTTTATAAAAAATGTTCTGTGATAAAGAAGGCCATACTTTTCAGTGAGAGCTATTCATTAGATATCAATGAACTTGCGTTGGGAACATAGAGCACTACCGTTTATCTTTTAGAGTTTCATTCCAAGTGCTTACTATAAGGTCTGGCAAATTGTAAGGACTCATTGATTGTTTATATACATTTGGATCAATAGCATATAGAAAGTGGAAAAAATGTGATTGTTATAGCAAAATAATCCTCCATGTTTAATGTTTTAATGCCCATGAAAGTCCCCTGATTTGGAGTTGGATATATATACACACCTTTTAGTGGGAGCTCCTTGGCTAATATGCATGTGACTTAATGGGAAGAACTAAGTGGATGGAATTTAATCTACACTCTACTGCTTAGTAGCTGTGTAATCACAGACAAATTTTAAAATTTCTGTTCCCTATTATTCATAAGATAGTATTAATCTGAATAATAAGATTAATCGTTCCTTTTAGAGAGTTATGAAACATTAAGTGTAATATAGGATGCAGTTTCTAAGGTGCAACAGTAACTTTTATTTCAGGGTATTTTATGCTGGTGGTGAGAATTTGGAGTATATTTTTCTGTCTGGTAAATACTAGTGGAAGGTGATACATATGAAGCTCTCAGAGGCAATGTGTAACTGGGACAGAGAAGTCATTCTAATCTAGCCAGTTACTGAATATCGGCATGGAAAGAAAATTTGCTCTATATGCACTTAATGAGAACTGCACCCTAGTTCTATGTCAAGTTGCTCCAGGAAGCCTTTCTGGGAAGGTTGACTAAGATGCTCTGTGTGGTATTTTGCAGAAGAATTTGGCTTTCACTTCTTTCCCTTTAATTTGATAAAAAAAGATGGTCTTTGCATAGCCTAGAACAGGTTGTGATAACAAATTACCTGGAGGTTGCATTCAGGTTACAAGTAAAGGTTCTATATTTTGGCTAGGAGGCAAAGAGTACAATTCATGGAGAACCCCAGCCACAGAATTTCTCCCTTCAGTTGTTTGCATACTTGGAGTCTCCCTTCCCTGGAAGGGGTCTAAGTGTTAGGTCTATAAATACATATCCATTAAACACTTCCCTAAAATCTCAGTTGGCCAACGCACCATTTTAGACACCAAAGAGGAGCAGAATGTGTTCTTGGTCTGGAGGAGCCCACTTCAGAGGAAAGGATGGATATATTTTCATTAATTTTTTAATTTTTAAAAGTACAAAATAGTATTAAAACAAAATTACAAGTGATACAGAATTTCATTTAACAAATAAATATGAATTTGACAGTATTTGTTGCAAGGCATAGTGTTGTCTTCTAACTAGTTATTCATACTACCAGATATATGCATGCAAAATTGGAAGAAGAAACGAAAAAAGAAAGAAATATATAAGAAATGAAAAAGGGAAAAAGGACAAACAATTGAAAAAAGGAGACAAAAGTAATTAAGTATTAACTGCTCCTTTCCATAGACCAGCAGAAATGCGCAGTACAGTTGTCCAAACCATCCTGCTTACATACATAAATAAATATCTTCCTGTCTTTCTCCTCAACTCAGTAACTCTTTCCTTCTGAATAAGTTCATTCTCTTTTACCAGTGTCTATTGTACCCTTCAGATTCCATTTTCTCTTTCAGGTTCTCACACTAAGGAGACATTATGATGTTTGCACATGAGAATCAGATTTATTTCACTTAAGAGTATGTTCTCTAGTTTCATCTATTTACCAAAAAAAGCCTCACATTTATCCTGTTTTATAGCTGAATAATACTCCATTGTGTAAAAAATAACACGTTTTCTGTATCCATTCCTCACTTTATGGGCATCTGGGTTGTTTTCAGGATTTATCTATGACAACTTTTACTGCTATAAACAAGGGTGTGCATATATTTCTGTGGTATGATAATTTCAGTTCTTCTAGAAAAATACCCAGGAGAGGAGTAGCTGGCTTGAATGGGCTCTCCAATCCTAGCTTTTTAAGGAATCTCTACACTGATTTCCATAGTGGTTGTACCAGCCTGCACTCCCACCAACAGTGGAGGTGGATTCCTTTTTCCCCACAGACCCTCCAGCATGTTATGTAAGACATATTTTTAAAAAGAAAGCTTTATATTTACAAACACAGTATAGTATCAGAAATGTACAAAAAAAATGAGGTAAGTATATAAGTGCAAACAACTAATTCATTCTAGGAATGTCCCAGGGGAGGTGGGATTTTGGTGACTCCTGGAATATAAGTTGGAGTTCATTGGAGAAGGAAGGGAATGATGGCAATTCCTGGGTTAGGAAGATCCTTGACTGATGTAGCATGGAGTGGTGGATCACCAGGTGTGCGACTTGGGCCCAGGGCACACAAGGGACAATGAGAGGTAAGTGGCATTCAGATTAATGACTTGCTGGAAAATTTAACAATTTTGACTTTAAAATGACATAATAATAAGGCTGCTGTCTCCTGCAAAATATAATAAATAGTATTTACTTACCTAGAGTGAAATATTAAAGTTCCACTTTCTCATTTTTTTCTATCTCCAGAAAACACAACTGACAAGGTTTTTTAATGAATGCGTTCATCCTTCACTTGTTCTCTATCTGTCTGTCTGTCTGTCTTTCTCTCTCTGAAAGAGATATAAGATGTATATCACACACATTAATGCATGCATATGTGAATTCATTTACTTATTTTCATATAAATGAATTACATGGTCAGTATTGTTAATGTGTGACTTGATTTGTTACCTATTTAAGATTACATTTTTAATGTCTATATGGCATTCCATTATAAAAGTGGATCATAATTTCATTAAAATGATGTTTAAGAGACTTACCAACTTAGTATTCTGGACATTTCTATGGATTCAAGTAAAGATGATAGTAGAATAATGTTGAATATCATGTTGAGTGCGTATTTGGATTACAACAACCCACTTAGGGGAAGAGGGGAGAAAACTATCTTTCTAGGTCTTTTCAAGTCTTGTCTCATGCAATTTGATTTAGCACGGTTCTCAGAACTCTTCTGTCCCTTGGCCTGTTACACAGAAGCTGACATTTTGAACTAGATCCTGAGGCATCAGTAGAGGTGCACTGGGCAGGAAAGCTTTGCTCTGTTCTCAGGAGAGTGCTGCTAGACTAGATTCAGGAGAAGTGATGGGCATTTTCTCATTTAAATCAACTAATAATGTAAAATACATGGAGTGTGCTCACTGGGAAGCAGTAAGAGAAACATGATTTTGGCCTTTGAATAACTTATAATCTAGTTAGAGAAGCAAGATTCATGAAACAGTTTATAAGATCCATTAAGCACAGTATAAGTACATGTTGAATTATGTCCCACATAAAGTATAGTAGGGATTTCTCAGAAGGATGAGGTGCGTATGGGCTGTGATAATCAAAGAGGTCTCTCTGCATAGGACAGATGTGAGATGGGCTTAAAAGGATGAATAAGAAGGACTTCAATGAACAGGGGATGAAAGGGGGACTTACTGGTCCAAATCATGATACAGACATACCATGCAGTGGATTGACAGACATGTTCAGTCTAAGTGTTTGGTTAAGGAGTAAGAAAAGTCTAAATTTTCTGTCTGTGTTTTCAGACACCAAGGCATGCTACAAGTCTCCCTTGCTCATGAGTCACAGATTCCTCCTGGCAAATAAAGAAAATAATGATTACTTGCCATCATGAAAATAAGCTGCAGGGCTTTGGCATTGTTGATGTTTATGCCTCATCCTCCTATTTTCAGCTGTATCATGACTCTCATTACTGAGTCGCTGGGGACCTTTGTTTCACAGATACTTCCAAAACCAGAGCAAGACACTCTGCTTGGCTTTCACATATTTTGTCCATACTCAGGAGATAACCTAAGATGTATGCAGAGAAAATTGCTCGTGCTAGATCTGTTGCTGAGATGAACGGTGACCCATTGAAAAATCAGGATGTTGGTGACTTGATGTATTCTTTTCAGCTTGAATTTTCTCCAGGTATTTCCTTGGTGCCATGTTCCCAGGAGGCATGTTGATCCTCTGTGGATGTCACACAAATCTGTCATGAACAGTCCTCTCTAAATCAGGACTGTGGGAAACTGAGGTAGTTTCAAACTCTAGATGAACAAGCATATGGGAAAAAGGAGACTGTACTGGCAGTAGGAGATCTAGTTGCTATCCTAGGTCTGCCATTTAATCTGCCTTGAAATCTTGGACAAATTACTTCATGGGGAGGGCCCTATTTTGCAAAAGGAAGAAATATTATTCAGTTAGGCAAAATAGTACATGTTACTGTCAAGTTCTCTCAGGAAAACAAGGTTAGTCTAATTCAGGTGTTTTCATGTTAGAGGACTATGAATAAATGTGAAGGAAGTCTTGACCCCCCCAACTTTCAGTAAAATTTGGTGTTTGCATATATATTTCTGGGGAGAGACTCCCTAGCTTTTACTTGATTTCCAACATTCATGGGATTGCACAACTTAATCGCTTCTAGGTAACAGTAACTAAAAAACCCTTCAAGTTTAAAAATATTAACATTCATTGATTTTCTATCTCTGTAGTAATAATTAAGGAGGAAATATTACAAGGAGAAGAACTAGCACAAATTCTCTTGTTCCTCTCTGTTGATTGAATCTATGACCTTAACACTGAGCTACATCCCCAGCCCTTTAATATTTTTGTTTAAATTTTGAGATAGGGTCTTGCTAAGCTGCTCAGTTGCCCAGATTGGGTTTGGCCTTGCCACTTTCCTGCCTCAGCCTCCCACAGTGTTTGAATTGCATTACAACTGCAGGTGCCTGCCACCTCACCTGACCACAAATCTCTTTAAATTATAAGTTGTTCACTTTTGTCTGAGAAGCTCTCTACTAGATAATTCACGGGGGTCCAAAGTCATGAAGTTGTCATCTTATTGTACCTCGGTGACATATTTTCATTGTATTGTTATCACTATGAACTTTAAAAGACTTTGGAGAGAAGATGTTTCACATTTGACTCGAGTGTTGCTCAGGGTTCTCTAAGGTTTAGCTCTGGTTGTGAATTTTAGAGAAAAACTTGCTTACCAGCTTGACTATCTTCCTTATGAAATGCATTTTCTAAATTGCTCTTTACTATTTAACAACATTTACAACTACTATAAGCTTATGTGTTTCAACAAAGTTTTTCTATCATGTGGCTTATCACACAGTGGTCCTCACACGTACTCAGGAAGAAGAACTTCTAATTTTACATCTGAAAAGGGGTTTTTGAAAGATGAACTTATATTTTTTATTAAAAATGACATGCAATTTATTTCTGTTTTGGTTTTGCATGCCAGGTGTCTCAGAGCTAATGTCAGAGCTCAGCTATAATTTTGCAAGAGTTTATTTACTATAGATGTCTGGCCACCTCTACTATTTCTTATATTTATTCCATGATTATTTTTCATAATTGTTTGATTATAAATAATACATTTTCATCAAAGACTCGTATTCATAAGAAAGTAGTCTCGTCATCTGGAATGACACTTAAAAAAAAATTTCATTGCTTACTGGTAAGTTCCTTTCCATAACTGGTTCAAGTATTTAGAACTCCATACCATACCAGTAGTTTACTCATGCTATTGTCAAAATGGAGCAGTGTTTTTAAACTTAAAACTTTTTTCTGATAATTTAGTTCATTTAATAGAAAAAGGGGTATATCATCACTAAACTTTAGTAGGGGTTTATAATTTAAAAGTTGGTTAAATATTGGTGGCTTCTGTGTGAAACTTGATTATTCTTATACTTGGTCCATTTTGCCAATGAGGCGCCTGGCATTTTTCCATTTTTATTTTAGGTTTGGTTTTACTTCTGCCCCTTCTTTTCTCCTCTCCCCTCCCCTCCCCCACCACCCCTCCTATCCCGTCCTCTCCCCTCTCCTTCTCTCTCCTTTTGTTGTCAGCTCCCCTTCCTACCCTCTCCCCTTTCTCCTCCCTACCCTTTCTTGTCTGTCTTCCCTTTTTTTCTTTTCTTTCTTCTTTTTTCTGGGCTAGTACCAGGATCATTTTTTGGAATATCAGGTCCTCTCATGTGCAAGATAAATGCTATATTACCGAGCCACATCCCCAACCCCTGGCTCTTTTTTTGTTTTTTTAATTCTTTTGCAAACATTTCTTATATATAAAGAATAATACATCTTGTAATCTGCCTCATGTATATTCCTCACCTTTGTTGGGGGCATTTCCACTGCTGTTAGAGGAATCTAACCCACTGATCATAAACAAAGCAGTCAGGGCCCTCTGGATTTACAGCACAAAAGCTGTGTATCCTAGGGTAAATTCCTTAACATCGTGTGGTCCATTTCTTTCCTTATCTATAAATTGGTATCATAGTGCTGCTTCCTGCCACTACAATGTTTGGAATAGTGCCTGGAGTATCATGTGCACTCAATTAATATTCAATAGTTTTATTAATCAGAATTTTGTTTCCAAGTATCTTGTTATATTATGCCAAGATTCAATGGTGACCTTATGTCTTCTGGGGGGGATATGCTGGGAATGGGAGAACCAAAAGAACATAAAGATTATCTGTGCTAATACCATTAGCACTTAGGATAGCTTAGTAAAGAACAAAAGACCCTGCCCTATTCCAGGCTTGGCTTACACTCAAAAATACAAGCAGGTACATAGAAAAAGAGGCAAGTCAATATAATTGAAAAGTGCCAGACCTCAAATACATAGGTTATTACATTTATTTAATTGTTTTGTGTTAAATGACAGATGATGTTCCAGCGACCTTTCCTATGGGAATCTCAGGATGTCTCACAGGTCTTTGATTTAAGCCTCATCTTTGCCATCCAGGAAATAATCCAACCATGGCTCTCACTTAACAGGGGAAGGAAGTGATGCGCCACCAGTCAGACACCCACCCGGGAAGGGCTCAACATGATGACGAGACTGGAGACCCCACTAGCTGAAAATAAAACAATTATGTCCCTAATCTGGCTTCAAAATGAGGAATGAAGAGCCGCCCAGCTGAAAACGGTCACATCCACAGTGTCTGCATCCTCCCAGTGAGGCCCCCTACATTTCGGTTAGTCAGCGTGTAATGCTGCTTTTATTTCTGTTCTCAAAGCCTTGACATCACTAAAAATACATGGCTCAATTATACTTGTGCATGAGCAGCAGCTGGAAAGCTACCAGAATGTTCCCGGCCTCTAAACTGCAGATAGAGACACCAGAGGAGGGGGAATAAAAGAAAAAAAAAAAAAAAAAAAAAAAAAGGAAGAAAGAAGGGCCGGCCAGATAGCTCAGTGGACTAACGTGCCTGCTTAGGCAGAGCACAGCTGCCGGACTTGGGGTCCCTGCGCATGGGGCACACTGAGACTGCAATTAAGACTCAGTGGTGTGGTGTGGTGGCGCACCTGTAATCCCAGCCCTTGGTGGCTGAAAACAGGAGAATCACCACGAGTCTGATCCATGTAGTGAGACCTTGCAGATCCTGCAGACCCTATCCTAAATACAGAAAAAAGGAAGAAGAAAAAGAAGCGAGAGAATTTTGAAAATAAAATTATATCAAAGTAGTCCCAGGTAAGGGACTCTGCTGTTTATTTCAGCAGTTTCCGATTGCACATGGCTCTGCATAAACTACTGGATCCAGGAAGCAAATCAGATGAGAAAAAGGATCGAGAAACTTTATAAACACCTTGTACGTAGATGGGCCTGCCTGATTTGCGTCCCATTGCTCATCATGGGAGAATGTTGGCAGCTGCCTTTGGTCAGATGCTCCAGGATATTGGGGCCTCCATCTAGAACATGAAAAATAATGGGAAAAACGGAAACAGAGTCCGGGCTGGCCAGCAAACCCCAAAATAATACCACAAACCCCCTCAATTTCCAAAGACTGCTCTTCTGTGGTAGCTGTTAGCTCAGAATGCACAATTACAGAAATGAAATGTTCCAAGTGTCCTATACACCCACAGCATTCTTTCTTTTATTTACTGTCTTGGGTGGAAAAATATACTTCATCTCCTAAGTGTCCTTTTGGCAGGAAAGAAAAGCAGGTTCGGGCAGCAGTAAACCTGATCATCTTTATTCCTTCCTTCGTGTCACCAGGAGATGAAGGGAAAGGTCAGGCAGCTTCGGGCTCAGCTGAATCACCCTGGGCCAGGCTGCACGCTCCTTACAGGCTTCAAGAAGAGAATGTGTCTTGAGGTGAAAGTAGGTCAGGAGGCAGTGAAAAGGGTGGATGGCCTAACAGTAGAGGAAATGAGAAGCAAGCGCTGGGTGAAAGCAGGGCCTAGAGCCCAGGGAGCTCCTTCAGATAGAGGGGAAGGTGGCACGTCTCTGTGACCCCTTTCTCCAACTCCTGCCCTCCCGGCCCCTGCCTGGCTCTCATTTTAATCGTTAAATAAAGTGGCTTTCAGAGCCAAGGAATCTGTGAAGGGAACCTGAAAGGGCACACTTCTCTTTCCATACAAAGGGGCCAAAGGAGAAGGGTTTAAATTGCTTCCAGCAGGTTTTAGGTTTAGGCATGAGGGAAATCTCCTTGAGCCAGTCAGCCCCTGGAATGCATTACTAAGGAAGGCAGTGGAATCCACTCCAGAGTTCTCCAGAGGATACCATAGAATGCTAATCTTCCCTTAATGGTGAATGTTTTTGTGTAATCAGAGGTGGAGATTTGGATGAACTCTCAAGTTCCTTTCACTCCTGAGATTTGAACATTGCAGAAAAAGGAAGTATCAGTTGTCTGTGACATCTGTAGCCCCAATCCCTAGGGGACTTCCTCTAGGTCACCTGAGAATCGTTGGGTACCTGCTCTCCCTATCCTGCTACTGATGGTTAGGGTTTGGTCCTGGGGGTATACAGCTCTGCCAGTGTGGTAAGGGTGGTGGGTGGTTGGGCAGAGAGGAATTATATTGAAAAACAGAAGTAATCTACCAGAAAATGAGTCTAAGCTAAGACTTTTAGGAAGTGTTGAAATTTTGTGAGGGAAATGACAATAATTTACTAAATGTTCCAAGGGGAAGGAATCATGGTAGAACTAGAAAGCAGAGTCAAGCCTTATGAGCTGGGTAGAGGAAGTTATGAGGAGACCAGGTTAGGAAGCAGCATTTTCACTTGGGAGACTCTGGGGACTCAATATATCTCCAAGAGGAGAGGAAGGAGTGACTGAGTAAGTGAAAAAATTCATTACATTTTTCTTATTAATAAAAAGTGAGCACTCAGGGATTTAAAAATGAATATAGGTTGTCTTCAAGAGTGTCTTTCTTGTAACATCACTGCATCATTCTTAGACCATGTACTTTCTCCCCTGAAAGGAGGCAGGTAGAGAACCAGGTAAACTTGCACTTGCTATTGAAGGTGTTTGGAATAGATGAATGAAGGTCAAGTGTCTGAGAGTCATGGGCTGGCTCTCAGCGCAGATCTTAAGGGTGGGTCTGATGGGAAAAATCATCATCTAGGGTACAGACATATCGATGAGTGAGCCTACTTGGAGGCCCATAGCTTTGTAGAGTCTTACTGAATCTTCATTGCAAAGATGTGCATCTGCATGGACGTTGTCTTAGGTTGTCTTCTCTGCTATAATAAAATACTACAGATTGGTAGAATAGGTAGTTTACATGCAATAGAAGTCTAATTGACTTATATTTCTGGAGACTGGGAAGTCTCCAGAGATGAAGGGGTCCATTTAGTGAGGGTCTTCCTGCATCCTAATAGGATGGCAGACATCACATGGTGAGAAAGTATGTCAGACAAAAAGGAACCCACTTGTCTGCTTTCCTAACTAACCCACTACTATCATAAAAGTCTTAGTCCATTTACAATGATGGTGCCCCATGACTTACCTGTTAAAGGTTTCACTTCTTCTTTTTTGGTGGTACCAGGAGTTGAACTCAGGACCTTGAGCTTGCCAGGCAAGTGCTTAGTCCACTGAGCTATCTCCTCAGACCCAAGGTTTCACTTCTTAATACCATTGCTATGACAATTGAAGTTCAATGTGAGTTTTGAGGGTGGATTGAAATCATATAGCACTTTTTCCTTTAATTTTTTTCCTCCAGAGCAACTTTTTCACATAAACACAACTGATTTGGTAGAAGCAATCTGCATATTTACATGCCAGGCATGGGCTAACCAACACTGGCTTCCTGGCTTGTGAGTTTTGAGCTAACGAGTGAAGAGAAGTGGTGAGCTTTCTTTTTCTCATATTTCATGGTGACATGGACTCAATATTATCTTGCATACCAAAAATCAGGGTTTGGAAGAAGAAATTAAAGGTAAATAAGCTGGGTTCCTGCTCTCCATGTAATCAATGCAAGAATAATCACCAACTTCCACCAGGTTTTTATATCACAGAGCCCTCACGGAGAACAAGATGGGATGAAGGAACCATTGATGAGCATAGTTATTCCTGGCAAGCTAATTTTTTTGGAGTCTGAAGACACTGATGTAATAAGATGCTGTCAACAAAAGCTAGTGGCAGTCATAAGCTTTGGAGAAGATTGCTTTACATACTATATAATTTGCTTTTCTTTCTACAGACAGATAGGTAGAGCAGCTGGGTTGGAGAAATAAACTGGAATACTTGAGTCTCCATTATTTTCTAGGATAAACAACAAGGAAAGAGTAAAACAAGCCCAAATTACAACAGCAAGGTGTTCTGTCTTTCAGATAAATGTTTACCATGTGGGTTTCCATCCTTGATGTTTCTCATCAGAATTTCTGTAAGCCAAGAAATCTTGAGATTTCTCTGCTCCCTGCTGGCAGTGGTGGAGTGACATTGCTGTTCTATGGCAGGAATGACCCTGGGCTCTAGTGTTGGCTTGATGGTAATAGTCTGAATCTTGCTACTGACACTTCTAGGAAGGAATTTTGTCCTTGATGATTTTGGCTGCACCAGTTGGTAAGATAACCCTTCCCTCTCCCTTCCCATTTTCATCTCCTCTGAGGCAGAGGAAAACCCCAGATACCAGCTTTCTGGTAACATAAGAAGCTTCCCATAACCATGTGCTATAAATTATGACTATGACCTTCTCTTTCTCTTCCTCTTTGTTTTGTTCCCTGAACAATATTGCAAGAATCCACACAACATCATAAGGGACTTGGCTGGCAATCAGTTGAAGATACTATTCCTTTGGCAGCAGTTCCAAGCAACTAGACTAATGTATTCCTTTTTGCTTAGTTTTTGCAAAATTACATTATGGTTCTATGGAGCTGAGGGACTGGAAGAAGAAACCAAAAAGCACAGAGAATGCAAAGACACAAACTGGCAAAACTGCCTAACCAAGCACTATGATTTCACCAGCTGTAAGTCATGGGGCTTGTACATGCGGAGTAGAGTTGCTGTCTTGGTGTACAGCTTCCTGGAAATCATTGAGCCCAGGATCTCTGGCTGATGAGGAGGCAGCTGGAGCTGCGATGAGTCTCTATGGAGGTAAAATCTCAGGGCCAACTTCATTTTCTATGCAGCGTGTCTGCCTTTTAATCCACTTTTGTTCTTGTGGAAGCTGAGCATGGTTGACAATGGAGAGCATGCTTTGTAAAAATATCTCTGGAAACAAAGCCCGCTACACAGCTTGCCCAAGAGAACCAGAGAAACAAGACTGTTTGTGAAGGCCTTTTCTTCCTACGCTGGAGCTATAAGAAATGAACTTTCTTAATTCAAATCCTTTCTGCCTGTTATTTGGGCCACATTCTGAGGTTTTATGCTTCCTTTTACCCATTCCTTATAGGTAAGGGGATTTGGGAAGGCCAATAATCTCTGAGTTCTCTAATTAATTAATTAGAATGAGTCTGGGAAAAAAGTCTTAATTTCTTTAAATTACATTATTGTTAGATGAAAATATTTTTTCCATCTTCAGGAAAACAAATAGGCCTTGAATAAAATCACTTTCAGCTTTGGGCTCTTTCCAGATTTTCCTGACATTTAAGGCTTTTTAACTTCCTCTTGCTTTGTTTGCTGAGATAGTAGAGTCGCTTCACCATGAAATATTTGGCTAAGGATAAAATTTGGAACAAGCATGTGTTCTGCTCTTCTGAAGTTTTTCTTTTTCTTCTTTACTTCCTTTCCTTTTTTTTTTTTTTTTAACCAAATACAGCCTCATGGCAAATAGTTAGGAAAGAAGGTAGCAAGTCAGAAGATTTGGGGGAATGTAAAGTGAAGCGATTCATGAAAACAGTTATCCAAATTTTCTGCCAATCTAATGGGTCTCTGAGGACAAGAGTTGAAGATTCCCTATTCACTACCATCACCCATTCCATGGTCCTTAGGATGATTCTGACCTGCAGAAGACATTTGTGAATATTCGTGTAATGAAAATATAAGGGAATAAGGTTGTTATGACAAATAAAATAGTTTAAAATGGAAAGCTATGGTAACTCTTCCCAACTGCTTTATCAAAAATTAAAAATTTCATTTTTAATTGATACATAATATTTTTGCATATTTACGGGCACTGTGAAATTCTCCTGCAAGAAGACCATGGTTCTACGTGATTCTTCACAGCTGCCTGCTGTGATTACTCCCTGCTGCTGAGCTGGGGTCTTAAAGTCCTCCATGGCCTTCATTCATGCATTAGAAGACAGGGATCTGGTTAGGAAAAGTACTCCCCAGAAATATCCAAGAGCTTGGAATCCAGCTGGATTTTTTTCCTTTCTCTCTCTCTCTCTCTCTCTCTCTCTCTCTCT
>NDGM011062302.1:0-14775 GCA_002564305.1 Octomys mimax
GCTGAGCTGGCCACACACACACACACACACACACACACTCTCTCTCTCTCTCTCTCTCTTTCTGTCTCTCTCTCGCTCTCTCCCTCTAAATAAATAAATAAATGTTAAAAAAAAATATTAAAAAAAAAAAAAGAAAACTCAAATAGCCATCACCAAAAGAGAACATATCTGTGACACATTTTACTCAATGTACCAGTAGTCCATTGAAGGGATAAAATCTTAAATGCTGTTAGAATCATATATAAAGGCAAATCCATCAGAAATATGCAGATTTCTGTACACAACTCTTACAGGCCAGAAGAGGTTGGAGTAACTTGTTTCAAGCCCTAAGAGAGCTACCCACCTCAACTCGTGCATCCTGCAAAATACATAGAAATTAAATAATACCCTTTTAAGTATGAAATTAGATTAATTTCAGATGAAATTAAACAAGAAATTAGACAGTTTCTATAACCAAATAATAATGCCAGTGTGGCATACTGGAATCTATAGGACACAATAAAAGCAGTCCTAAGAGGGAAGACATAGCGATAGGAAAAGGTTTTATGAAGAAAGCTTAAGCTTAAGCATCTTAGTGTTTCACTCATATGAAAAAATTAATACATAAAGTATGAAATAAAAGATAGATAATAGGAAAGAGAAAGACAAAAAGAATACTATTGCAATCCAACATAGATGATGTACCAAAAGTGTTTTGATTTAATATAATTGTCTTAAGTGTTTTTACATATTCTTTGTAACACTATTCAAAATAGCCAAAATATGGAAGGATTTTTAACATCCTCCAGTGGATAAGTGCATAATAAAAGTGTGTATAGAAAATTTAACATTATTCCTACATGAAAGAAAGGAAATGATCCATTGGCTCATAGGTTAACTTTGAGTACATCATACTATGTAAAATAACCCTGATCCAGAAGGACAAATACTATATAATATCATTTATGTGACATATCTAAAATATTCAGATTCACAGGAGTAGAATGGAATGGTGGTTGCCAGTGACTAGGGAAAGGAAGAAATGGGAAGACATAAGCGAAAGGGTACATGCTAGGTGTTCATCACTGTGGCGAAAAATGCCTGGGAATAGCAAAACAAACTAAATTTATCTTGGCAAAGGATGTTAGTAGTCTCATTTTAGATGTTTCAGCTGGCTCCATTGTTTCTGGGCCTGTAGTGAGGCAGTAAATCATGACGGAAGCACTCAGCAAGCAAAGCCACTCATCTTGTCTGGCCAGGAAGCAGAGGGAGGCATCACCCAGCCTTCATAATACGTAAGACAGCCTTATGCATTCTCTACCTAAGCCCCACTCCCATGTTGTAAATTTCACCCACTTCCTAACAACCCATTGAGCTTATTTCAGAACGTAACAGTGTTGGGAACCAAGCCTTGAACACAAGAGCTTTGGGGCAACATTCCAGATCCAAATGATTGATTTCAGGGTACAAGCTTCAGTATGAGTAATGCAACATAACTAAGTTCTAGAGATCTGCTGAGCAACGTTATGTCTATAGTTACTGAGCTGTATTGTACACCTAAACACTTTCAGGAGGGTGCATTCCATGTTATACATTCTTATAATAAAAACAAAATGAAATGAAGGAATGAATGAATGGATGATCCACTTACTACTTTGTGTTTTAAGGAGATGGGAAAAATAATGATATATATTTTTTTTAGTGTTATAAATGTTAGAATCTACTTACAATAATGACAACTTGGACAATGATCACTGCTCACCAGGTATGATTCTAATATATATATATATATATATATATATATATATATATATATATTCAGCTCATCCTTACAACTCTATAGCAGGAATAAAGGCAAATACTTTTATCAATAGGGACAATATGAACACATGCTAGACAGTACTGTGCTGAGCTAAAGGCCCTCTACTGAGCAATGAGTCCACACTAGATCACTGTGGTGAGCAGAGGTCTATTTGTAATGAGAAGAAAGTGAATTTTAGAGACTTGTGGATGTAATTAATTATCAGCCAGATGGAAGCATTTTGGTACTGTAACAAATGACCCACAGGTATGTATCAGTCTTTGAAGATAATATTCCTGTTTCATAGATAAATGCATGAGTTCGCTAAGAGTTGAACGACTTCTTCTAAGACACCTGACTATCAAGTGAAGGGGGAAATACATGAAACCAGGTAACCTTACTCCAGATTTTTTCTCCTACTTGCCATGTATCATATTCGCAGAGAAAATATTTAGCCTTAAAATTAATAAATTATTATTCATCCACTGACGTACATCAGGCAAGATGTGGAGGACTCAAATATAAAGTGGACTATCAAAAGCGATAAGGTTCTAGCCAAAAGTGCTAAAAATAGAAGAAGATATTGACTTAGTGATGGAGATATTTCTTCATTGAACCCAAAGTAAAAAATGTGTTGTTTGCATGTATTAGCTGAAATATTGCTCCAATTTTCCATTATATTGTATCAGAAGGCTGTAGTTTGAAAACAAAAATTGTAAAATTTCCAGTAACATCCCCAGGGGTGCAGCAGAAGTAGTTCCAATTGCACCTTGGCCAAATCTCTTTTCATTTTGGAAGTAGATGATTACCCATGATTGGTGACGGTAGCTAACGATGGCAGGGGAAAACAAGATCCGTTGTGCCAAGGATTCTTCTAAAAGAACAGTAACAGAAAACAAATACAGTGTTTTTACCTGTCCCTTCTCAATTTTTCAGTCATTCCCCACAGTGGCATTTTTCCTGGCACCACTTTCAACTCCACAGTATTGGTTCCCCAGACAATGGCACCAGGGATTTGTGTTCAAGGCTTCTGTACCTACAATAATTCTTACTTAAAACAGATCAACATTACTATTTGGAAATAAAATGTGTCACTGCTTTTTGTTACTGAATTAACCATTCTTTATATTTAAAGTAGTAATCTCAATAATTCTGAGTACCTCCTATAAAACCACTTAAGGTGATAAAATCCTTAACATTGGGATAACAATTTCTTTGAATGGAAGTATATAAAAGCTACAGGCATAATGATTTTAGTAATTCCATGTTATTTTAAACAAAATATTCTGGTAACTTTATTACGAAACTTAGAAGATTTATATTTTTGGGTTTCCCAAATATTGAATAAACGCAATGAATAATTTGATCAACATTTAATAAACTGGAAGACTATCAACTAGGGCTCAGGAATCAAATCCCGGAACACTGGCTTTCACTTTAAATGATCTCCAGGTGGCTGTTAGCCATTTGCCACATGAAAAAGCCTGACACTTCTTGGGAAACAGACTCCAACCATTAAAAAAAGAAAAGAAAAGGCACACTCAGTAGAAAATAGACAATGTTCTGCTAAAAGGCTATGTTATTTTGCCAAAAAAAAAATTCAATCTCTGCACAAAATACCTCTTCCCGTGTCTTTTGATCTGATGGAGCACTTGTCCAAATGGATGGGCTCCCTAAAGGGAAAACCCATTTCAAACACTGAGGAGCTCTAACAAATGTGAAGCACTCAACCTCGGGCTTAAATATCCCAAATGGTCTCTTGCTGGTAACATGAGAACAAAATCAGTGTTTCACTCAGAAAACAGCTTTCTTGGCTTTTATCTCCTGTTCCATTTGTGCATTGATATGAAGATCAGTCATCAACTTGAATGTGATTTAGAATCTCAGTACAAACAAAGAGACACTAAACACTTTCAGGCCCTCTAAAATTTGTATTCAGACTCTTCTTTTTTTTTCATGGAATAATCACAGTCCCATCAGTATTCGAGGGATTTGTGCACACAGACTGTCTCTGTCAAAACTGTAGCAAATTAATGCATTCCAATATAGTTTGGTTGTGTAAATTATTGCCTTAGAAAGAGATGTAATGTGGTATTTTGACACATGCCATTTTATATGAAGGATGATCTTTTTTTAATTTTTTAAGCATTTTTGTTTTAATTCAACCATTTGAAAATTTAGTAAATAAAATTTAAATTTAAAGCTTAAGAGAAACAACTACAAAAATAATCATTTAGATTTACACAAAAAGGAAAGCAGAAACCAAAAATCACTATCATACTATGTCCAGGCGAAACACATAAGACTTTTTAAGGCACAGGGATTTTGGATCTTACTTTTTGACTTTTCCAACTGATAAATAATATTCATAGCATTTATTCATTCACTGAGACTTAACAACATACATTGCTTTCTTTCATTACTTTGCCAATTTTCTTCAAAGAAAATTATTATTTCAAGCTCTTCATAAATCCTGTAACCTCTACACGCTTAGGTTCCTCATTGGGAATAGAGGAATAACAATGCCTAGCTGTGGAGCTGGTAGGAAGGTTAGAAATAATATATGAAAATCACCTAATAGTGCCTGTAACATAATGGAAGCCATCATTATTATTATTACCCAAAAGCTATATCTGGACATGTAAATTGAAATAAAACACTGAGGCAGTTTTCAGACTAATCCATACATAAGAACACATTTTCTTACAGATTCAAGGTAATTGAGGTAAATGTTAGAACATTTACTTGAATTATCAAGATACATAAATTGTTTCAATTTTCCATTTTACATGTCCAGATATGGCTTTTGTGCACAGCCTCAGAGTAATCTCGAGACTTTTAAAACTTTGCCCATTACTGAAAGCCCAAACCAATAAGTTTAACCAACCTTGACATGAAACTACTAATACACTGCAGGACAAGTTCCATTCCTTTACTACAGCTCATGCTTCAGATATTAGAAAACAAAGCTAATCTAATATCTAGTCCCAATAAGTGTTTCTCACATAATTTAAATCAATAAATTTGAAAATTGTTTGAATGAGAAACATAGCAATGAGCCCTTTTCAAAAGATATCCTTGTTCTAAGCCATTATAGCATGACCTGTTAGAGAATTTTAAAGGGAAGAAAATAAAATCTACCCAAAAGAGATAAACATGAACTTTTCTACATACTAAAAGAGTTTTAACTGTATTTTTGTTTCTTAGCAGCATCTAAGCAACAACAGCTAGAAGGACTACTGCAGCAAAAATCTTCCTTCTTCAAAGAAAAATTTTAGAAAAAGAATTCTTAATTGTCTTTCATATGTACACAGGCCTGTTGAAATTGCTTGAAAATTATAAAATACAACATAAATGAAACTATTGAATAAAGTGTGGGATCTAGAATTATCAACTCTATCTTTATTTGCAAAAATAAGGGCAGCACAGCAACATGGTACTGTGGAGTTTGCACTGAACCAAACTTAATGTTTTGACCTATCAGGGCACTCATTCATCTTATCCATAGAACAATCTTATTATAGCATAATCTCATCTATATAGTAATCAGACTAAATTGAACTCCTTTTTGTTCCCTGAAGATATGACATTGTACAATTTTGTGGTAACATCTTTATCATGTAGTTTACCTATGGTTTATGACGAAAAAATATAATACAAATTTAATTTTACAATTATTTTCATTACTAAATGGATCTTTGTTGAGACTCTGCAGATTATGTCAGCAGATACAAAAAGTGAGGAGTGTGTTCAGCTACATAACTGGTATCAAGAATGACGGGGAATTGAAAAAGTCTAAGAAATAAAGGAGTTCAAAAGAATAAGACAGTATGATTGAGACTGACCATACAAAACCACCAGAAAGAAGACTATTTTTCCCCAAGGCAAGTCAGTTAGAAAAGACAAGCAAGCAAGAAGACATCTTCTGTTCCAGGTTGAACAGAAAGGGATCTGACTTGGTTGAGAGGTAGAGGGAAAAACCTCCGAGAAACCCACTAAGTCAGAATTTAGGTAACAAAAGAGCAAGCTGAACTTCAAACTTTGGGATGAATCTCAGGACCAGCAAGGAAAAGGCAAGTATGTTACACAGAACTATGGAATGAGTGATCTAACTAACATGGTAAGGATCCTTGTAGGAACAGTAAGCAGCCTGTGAAGAAATCACTTAGTAAAGTCAGTCCACATTAATTCAAAAGGTAAAATATTAAAGCATTATTCATCATAGTTATGCCATGGAATCACCAGAGATGTCTTTTGATGGAAGAATGAATTAAAAATGTAGTGCATACATAAATATAACATTAATGAGTGGGGGAAAGGAACAAAATCCTGCCATTTGCAGCAGTGGGATAGATCTGGAAGGCACTCCGTTAAATGAAACAAGCTGGGAACAGAAAGACAAAACTTTTATATTCTCATTTATGTTGATCATGGACCAGTGGTATACAGAGATTAGTGGAGGGTCAGGGATGTAGCTCAGCAGCATAGTTCCTGCCTAGCGAATATAAGGTCCTCAGTTCAATTCCCAGGGCCACAAAAGCAAACAGTAAAAAAAAAAAAAAAAGAAAAAAAGAAAAAAATTAGAGATCAGAGGTTAGTAGAGAATAGGAAGGATAGGCATGAGGGATATAAGAAGATAGATAGTGGATAGGTAGATAATGGATGCCAAAACATAGTTAAGGAGGAAGTACTTCTGATTTATATAGCATGGGAATGTATTTATAGCCTAAAACAATTATGGTTTTTAAAATAACTAAAGAAGAATGTAACTTTTGCCAACACAAAGAAATAATAATAATTAAGAAATGTTAATTATCCTGATTTGGTCATTAGCTGCCATATGTGTGTTGAATTAGAGTACTATAACCAATATACAAGTACAATATTATATGTTCTTTTTATTTATTTTATTTGTGGTACTGGGGATTAAATATATATTTATTTAAAATAAAAATACATCATAGTTATTATTCAACATATACTTACTCCAAATTTCTGTATTCAGGATCTTCATTATAATAACTGACCTATTTAGTTCGTCTTATATATTTTTTGCATCTTGGATTCTCATTTTTGTGTCTTTGGTTTGCATTTGAACTAGCTTACTCTTTGATCCAATAATAAGACATGGTGTCCAAGACAGTTGCATGAGAAAGAAATACTGTTCATCCAGCTACCCTGACATCCTGAGAAATGGCAGTAAGATCAGATCAGAAGTACGAAGGAGCTGTGCTTGAGAGTTATAGAAGTGCTGAGTTTTAAGTGAAAGTGTAATCTGGGAGCAGCTTTGGTCTTACATATATGCCCAAATGAGTATCCAACCCTATGTGTTCAAAGATCAGTTTTCTCTAACAGCAGCTTCCCTGTTGAATATCTTTTTTAAAGTTCCCGTACAAACACCATACTCCTCTCCCTGACGTTGCTCCCTCCTCCTGGGCTACTGCTCACTTCACCACTGTGTTCACCTTGACTTTTGTAGGCAGTCCCTACAGAGGGACTATAATGACAGTGACAGATGAATGCAGAGTGGACTATACTTCACTGGCTTGCTTGGTCCCTTGGTTCGCTGGAACACCTACAAACAGATTTCAAGGAAAATAATATATAAATTGTGAAGGATAAATTCTATGATACCTAAGACTTCTATAAGCAAGAGAAAAGTATGTAACAAGTTTTCTTTAATACCATTTATCTCTACTTTCCAGAACACTGCCTTCTTGTAAACTCCACTTATCTTAAAATAAAACTACTAACCACTCCAGGGTTTGGTGTCCACCTGGATCACAGACCTGCTGCCAGCAGGAAAGACATTCTATTTATCCATTAACTCTAGGAAAATGTCTTGTAGGCCATCAACAGGTCAATTATTATTATTATTTTTTATTTATTTATTTACTTACTTATTTAGTACAGTGTCTCACCTCGTTGATCAGATTGGTAGTGATTCTCCTGTTTTCAGCCTCCTAAGTGCAGGCATGCGCCACCACGCCCAGTCTCAATCACCCTCTCAGCGTACCCCGGGGGCGGGGCCAGCACTGCACAGGAGGATCGCAACCCCAGCGGCTGCGCTCTGCAGGCGCTTTACTCCACTGAGCTATCTGGCTGGCCCATAATAGGTCAATCATTTATTACTAACAGCATTCAACATTTTATAAGAATAATTTGGTAGAAGTTTCCTATGGACACCTCTTGTTGAATTCCTGCTGGTGCAAACTGCATATATAACTATCTGTGCTCCAATCGGAATTGATCAGAACAACATGAAACAGTCAAGATGTAATTTATGTAATAGAAGCCTATAATACAGTTGGGAGTGTTGGAGAATAAATATTGGGGAGGAAATACTGCTGGTTTTAAGAAGGCCAGAGACTCAGGTTCACAGGGAGCCCCCAGTGAAGGATCTGAGCTGCCTATAACAGTAGCCTCAGTGGTTCTCCAGCAGTGACCCATCCCATCCTTAACAATACCGCGTATCTGTCTACAGTCACTACTGAAGAATAATGGCTCCTTCTCTCCTACTTTCCAAATATTACACACATTTCTTTCATTGTCATATTTTAATATGAAGCCTATAAGAAGAATCTAGGAAAAATCATTCTAGATAGAGGCTGGAAAGATTAGGATACTTCTGAGTATCATTCAAATACTTGTCTTGAATGTTCAGAACCCATATTTTTTTTTGTTCAGCAGCCAGATTATATTTACAACATTTAATTTTCTGAGCACTAAAAGTTAAAAGTAATGTTTGTACCTCAGTTGACAAATTTATCCTTTACATGAATAAAAGCATGTACTTCCTTTCCTCTAAAAGAAAAATATGTGCTTCTCAAGACTCATAGTTAATTACATCCAAATTTGTGGATGTGCATCCTAATCCTAACCCAGTGAAAACTTTGTTACTGAATACTCTAAGCAAAGGAGTTAGGACTAAATTAAATCCCTCACAACATAAACTGTATAAGGCCAGGGAGATAGCTCAGTAGAATAAGTGCTTGCCTCACAGGCATAAGGGCCTGAGTTCAATCCCAGTTCCGCAAAAAAAAAAAAAAAACCAACATAAACTGTATATGTTGAAACCCTCCATTCAATATGATCGTACCTAGATATATGATCTTGAAAAAAAGTAGCTCAGTTTAAATGAGGTAGTAGGAATGTGGCCTAATCTATTAGGACTTGTGTCCATATGGAAAGAGGCAAAGATAACAGGGGCTTGTGTGCACTGAGGAAAGACCACTTGAAAGAAAAGGGAGAAATATGTGTGTGTGGTACCACTCTTGTTTTCGCATTCCACTCCTGTAATCAAATGCCTGAAATAATCAACTTAAAAAGGATAAAGACTTATTTGGTTCATGGTCCTAGAGGCATCAGTCCATGGTAAGTTTCCCCATGTCTTTTGGGCCTATGCTGAGGCACCATATGATGGTAGAGTGTGTGATTCAGGAAGCCATTTGCCTTATGGCAGCTGGGAAGCAGAGATAAAAGAAATGAAGAGCAAGGGTTCTAATATCTTCTTCCAGGGCAGTCCCCCAGTGACCTAAAACTTCACCTTAGACCCCATTTCTTTCAACAATATCAAGTTTGGGACTATAGGCCTTTGAAGAACAAATAAGAAACAACTACAGCAGTTCTCATTTCTGTAACTGGTCATTCCATCTTCTAGTACTGTTGCATGTTACGGGTCGGTGTCGAAAGAAACGACAAGAAGACCTGATGAATGTAGCTTCAGAGGTCTCACTGAGATTAGTCTCTCTCAAAATGAGCCCAGAGCCTAAGAAGCATCTCACATTTATTGAGGGGTAAAGGCAGACTAAGGAATGTACATAATTACCTAAGTGACTACAAACTACTATCTCTATTGACTTCCACCATTTGCCTAACACTAGGTTCACAAACATGCTAGCCGATAACATCCCAAGCAAGGGATCAAAGGACAGGGCATCTGCAGGAGAAGCTGTTATCTACAGCCTTGAATCCAAGCTTTCTGGGAATTTGCAAACAGACAGCAACTCTCCTTGGGCTCTCTCTATTGTTCCCTGCTCTCTTGGGACATCAGACTTTTGTCTCAAAATCTATATTTCTACATAGTACTTACTCCATATTGCTTATACCATTAGCATGTTTTAATTCCTGCATGATCTGAGCCTTTCTTGGCCTTGTCTTTTAATTCTTATTACTATTCTCCATTAGCTTTTATTTTTGGTCATAGTAAAGCCAAAAAAATTTAAAAGATGGTTCTGCATTCTTTTCCTTACCACAATCGTACAGTAGAAACATTTCCCCTTACTGACCAGGATCAATCCAGAGAGTAATTCTTTTATTTTCTTGTTGATTTAATGGCTTGAGGAAACTGAAGAACCCACATGGCAATTCCAGTTTCCAATTAAATGGAATTATTCATAGTTTCCTGGTATAGTTGCTCCTTTTAAAGGAAATATCACTTATAGACAGCAAGAAGAGGAAGTATAACTTTGTGAGAGGATTGTGTGGTGTAAGGGAGAATAAATCTACTTCAATCTTTTGGCTATTGGATTCTGGTATTCTGGCTGTGGATGAAAAAATATCATATATATGTTCACTTGTTAAGAGCACTCATTGCCTCCTGTGTGACAACTCCTGGAATCCATGGGTGTTGTCACTCAGACAACTTTATTTATCTAATAGGTAATGTCACTGTTTGATCAAGTATCCTGCATTTTTGAAGGGTTATGTAATAAAAGCAGGGACCCCTAATCCATTCCTGCTCCTGTTTTACAGTATATTTCTTGGCCAAAACAAGATTATCTGAGTTACCCTGAGGCATTCAGTGAGACCTGTATGATGATATTGGAGGAAGTGTGGTGAGTCAGAAAGGAGAGAGGATATTTTATTCTGATGAAGACAAATTGCTTTCTCCTCCATAAGAGAACAGAGCCAATCTGTCGCCAGGTGTCTGGCTGATCCTACCAGGCAATGGGGCATTACCAAGCTCTCAAAAGTAAAGCCTGAAATTGGCAGGCTTTCTATTCAGTAGCAAGGACAGAAAATTCACTCTTGATAAAAGTAAATTCAAGAGTTTGACTCAATGCATAAAACCCTCCATTCTTGAAGTCATGGCCACTGTTTTCGCCTGCCCTTTAAGAAACATAGGAATGGTAAGGGGATGGAACTGCCTAATCTCTATGGAATAGATTATTTTATTTGTCTAATATTCAAAAGCCTCACCCACGGGGCTTACTTTAAGTGACCATTCATGTGTCACATGCATATTCGGTCACTAAATCCTCAGTCTGTGTGTCCTATCCACCACCCCATCCACAAACTACTTTCTCACCAACTCTAAAATTGTATGAAGGGCCAGCCAAATAGCTCGGCAGATTAAAGCACCTACAAGCAGGCACAGGGGCCAGGAGTTTCATGCCTCAGCCTGCTGTGCTGGGCATGCCCCCAGGGTGTGCTGAGATGGCAGTTGAGACTGAATGTGGTGGCACACACCTGCAATCCTAACTCTTGGAAGGCTATAAACAGGTGGATCATTATGAGTCTGATTTAGTAGTGAGACCCTGAACACCCTGTAGACTCTCCCCTAAAATACAAGGAAAATAAATAAATAAATAAATAAATAAATAAAATTGTATGATATAAAAATTCTTGGGCCTCTGAACAAAAGGTTAACTTGGTATACTCTAGATACATACTTTCAACTATCTCTTCAGATAAATAAGTGAAAGTTCTACCCACAAGGCCCAGAGAACATTACAGCTGGAGTAGGTGACTCTTTAGTTGTGTCAGCATATTATGCAGAAGAAGAATCTTTAAGTGGAAACAAATAACCTTCCCTCTTTTGTCAGCTAGTTACAGGCAATGCCCTCGAAGGCTATAGGTGTGAGTTCATATACTGGCAGCAATGTAGCAAGAGCAGGGATATAAGCATTTAAGCTACTTGCACTTAATGATGTTTTTACTTCATGCCAAAGGCTCATCACATATATCTGCTTCTACATGGTGAGACAATACTTTTGCTCAAGCCAAATTCATGACTTTCATAACATGAAACATAACTCATTGCAAGCAGCTTAAGTGCCATAGTCTTATTAAAACAATAAAAAAGGATAAAGAAGAATTACGGTTTTCTCAAAGACCTCCACTGACTCCTATCCATTCAGCTACCTGGGAACAAGAATATAGAAGATTAAATGTTGATTTTAGGGATAGGACCCAGAGATTAAAATCCAAATTTGGGGCACCAGGAACCAAACTTATAGCCTTGCACTTTCCAGGAGGTGCTGTGCCACTGAGCAACCTCTGTGGCTTAGGACCTGGAGATTCATTTAAGACTGCACCCTCAGCCTCTACCACCATAGCAGGAGCATGTTGAGCCTTGGAGAGCCTTGAGAGCTTCAGTGAGCTGCTCAGGAGAGGAGAGACTCTGACCCCCACCAGAAGAATTGGAAATGTACCTCAGCAATATATTTGCACCCATGTTTACAGAAACACAATTTGTCATGGCTAAAACTGGGAAACAATCCAAATGCCCATCAATTGAGTAATGAATAAAAAAGATGTGGTGTTTTTACACAATGGAGTAATACTCAGCTATAAAGAATATAAACTCGAGGCTTTTATAGGTAAATGGATACAACTAGAGACCATACTCAGAAGTGAAATAAATCAGACTTGTATGTGTAAACACCATATTGTCTCCCTAGGGTAAGAAAATTCAACTGATACAATAGATACTGTGAAAGGAAAAGAAACTGCTCAAAAGGAAAGAACAACTAGGATAAAGAAAAGGAGAAAAGAAGAAATCAAAAAAAAAATATATATATATAGAGAGAGAGAGAGAGATTATTTTTATTCCCTATAAAATAAAAAAGCCAATTACCTCCCTCCCCTCCCCAACTCCCCAACCAAACTCTGCTGTCTGAAAGACAACCTACAGCAGTGCTTCTCAACAAGTGGTCCATGGCTATGACCCAGTTGACAGTGTGAAGGGAAGTTCCTCCCACTGCCATCTATGCACCACCAGGACCCAAGTGACCTGTGCCAGAGAGGCCCAGAGAACTGCTCCTCCCCTTGCTGCTGCCATGTCTGAGGTGAACCTCACTGGAAGGTCCAGAGATCAGAGGGAGCACCAGTAGTGTCCAAAGTAGGCACACAGGATGGAAAGGTGGGGCTAGGGGTGTGAAAAATCCATAGCAACGATAGCAACACAAGACAAGAGCTATTAAGGTAGGTGAACAGTGCTGCACTTGGAGACAAAGACACACCATGGAAGCAAGTGGGTGGGGCTGCCCATTTTCTCTCTCTTTGTTGTTTGGTTTTGTTTTGATTTGTTCTGGTTTTTTTTTCTTTTCTCTTTTTCCCTCTTTTCTAAGTGGATGGGGAGAACTCCAGCCACAGAAAACTAATTCCCATAAGCACATGCCTGCTGAGCACAAGGTCCTGGGTTCAATCCCTGACATGGCCAAAAAACAAACAAACAAACAAAGAACAGTTGAGCAGAAAACTAATCCCATTCCCAAACCCAGAAACCAAGTTCTGATAATCCCTTGATTACTCCCTCATTCCTTCTCTTCTGCCCTCTCCAATAGTCTCCCAAAGTGTGTGCAGTCTTCCTTTCCTCCAGTTTTGCTTCTAATTTCTTTTCAGTTATCTTCATTTTGTCTACTATCCTTAAATCTTCCCACCACAGTGCAAAACCACTCTACCAACAAAACACTGTGAATACACATTTCCAATTTATAATAAACTCTATTATATAATTGTAGAGTATGTTCTTATGGTTTAAGATACGTAATTAATAACTACCATAATTCATCAGTTTCTAAAATGTGCTTGATGCTATTGTTATTGTTAATTGTACTACTTTTCTAGGACATCGTATATGTTGTAATCCGTTGTTCTCCCTTCGGAAACATTAGTAGTTCAGAGGTAATAATCTCATCACAGGCAAGCACCATAGAATGTAGGACTGAACCAAAATTTCACTATTAATTAGCTAGGAAGGTACGATGCTGGAACAGACACAAGCCACCTCCTACACACAGAAGATATCCCTAAGGAACAGTCTTTTCTTAAAGTGGACTTGATACCAGTGATATAGCTATCTACTAAAATTTATAAGAATCAACCCCCCCAAAAAAGACTTCTTTTGAAATATAAAAAGCCAAGGTCTTGAGACAGGACACAGTCTAAAACTTCCAGCCCACCAAGAACAAGTCTATCAGACAATGAGTTAAAGGAATATGTAAGACTCATACCACCTAAAATTTTTAAAATATTAGCAACTGAAATAAAGAAATAAGTCCACAAGGGCATAGAGGAAATCAGATCAGAAATAATTTCTGAGATGAAAAGAAAATGTCAACATTTATAAAGGTATTGCTTACCACATGTAGAATACAGAAAGATTTTTTAAAAATAGATGATGTTAGGAACACAATGAAAACCAGGAATGATCTATATAGAAAGAAATAGAGTGTATAAAATGGATTCAAACAGATATCCGTGAAATTAAAAAATTCCATTGAAGTCTGGTAAAACCACATGAATGAACCTGAAGACAGACTAAGATTTTGAAAACAGGATCATGACCAATGATCACAAAAAGAACAATCCCTTAAAAATAACAAGGGATTTGGCCGGCCAGATAGCTCAGTGGATTAAAGTGCCTGCTTAAGCAGAGTTGAGTGGCCAGGGTTCAATCCCTGGTGTGCCGTGAAGTTCCTGCTCCCAGAGTGTGTTAAAATGGCAGTTGAGAATGGGCATGATGGAGTTGTACCTGTAATCCCAGTGCTTGGGAGGCTGAAAACAGGAGAATCACTAGGAGTCTGATCTACATAGTGAAACCCTATAGACCCTGGAGACCCTATAGACCCAGTACTAAACACATTTTTAAAAATCAAGGATTCAAAAAATAACAATTTAACAGTTTCAAGACAATACAAAACATAAGCCTAATAAGTGTTAAAAAAAAAAAACAGAAGACAACACAAATGACACCAAAAAAAAAAAAA
>NDGM011062323.1:0-21807 GCA_002564305.1 Octomys mimax
TGTTTTGAGATTTTGTGCCATTGTTTTATATTTTTTCTTTAAAATAACTGATGTCAAAATAAAAAAATATATATATATTTAAATGACAATGGACTACCCTTCTCTGACAAAACTAATCAAAAAAGGGGGATACAAATGAATGACCATTTGTATTTGCATATTCAAAATAGTTAAGATTGATACACAGCTACATTCTCTTAATTCAATGAATAAGATTTGTTCTAATAGGGTTTTTGGATGGGAAGCCCTGTCTCCATCTTGTACAATGAATAATCACTGAAACAATAATGTTCAATGTAATTATTGAAAATGTCCTACTGATCGGTTTTGAAACTGTCTCATTGTTATTTGCTTCTCAATAACATTAAAAAAGTAATTGCTGGAAATAACCCAGATGCCCTTCAACTGAAGAATGGATAAAGACGATGTGGTATTTTTACACAATTAAGTATTATTCAGTTATAAAACAGCACAAGTTTCAGTCTTGTGTTGTTAAATGGTTGCAAGTAACTTTTTTATTTTTTATTCTTTTGTATTTTAGGGAAAGGTCTACAGGGTGTTCAGGGTCTCACTACTAGATTGGACTCATAATGATCCACCTGTTTATAGTCTCCTGACAGCTTGGATTACAGGCACGCACCACCATGCCCAGTCTACAACTAACACTTAAGTGAAATAAATCAGACCCACATGTGCAAACATCTCACTTCTCAGTGTGAGAACCTGAAAATGAAAAATGGAATCTGAAGGGTACAACAGACACTGGGAAAAGCGAATAAACTTACTCAAAAGTAAAGAAAGTTACTAAGTTGAGGAGAAGGACAGTAGAGGGATTGGGGGAAAGAGATGTATCTGTGTATGTAACCAGAATTGTTTGGACAACTGTACTGTGCATTTCTATTGGTCTATAGAAAGGAGCAGATAATACTTTAATTTGTTTTGTCTTCTTTTTTCAATTGCTTGCATTTTTTCTCTCCTTAATTTCTTATGCATTTCTTTCTTCTTCCAATTTTACATTCATACATCTGGTAATACAAATAACTGGTTGGAAGATAACACTATGTATTACAACAAATACTGTGAAATACATAATACTTTGTTAAGTGAAATTCTGCATCACACAGGAAAATATGATACTCTTTAAAAGAAAAGAACCTATAACCTTTAAGTATTTTGTCAGCAAAAAAGAAAGCAAATCAAATAATGAAACCTTGCTTTTCTTAGGAAATTTTTTCTTTCAAATATGACACCTGGGAATGAGCTGTTACTCCATCACTTATATGTTACATGGTCATGTTGTGAAGTAGAAGCGGTGACAGTACTGATTTCATGGGGATAGCAAGACATGGACGAAATGATACATACAGAACTCTGCTTCTCACGGATTAGTCATTGAATAGTAGCAGGGGGCTCTTGGCTACATGGCTATTACTACTACCACTGACCACACATTGTTATTAAACCTGTTCTGAGCTTCTAGGAGAACAATACAGTGGAAGTTCAGTTACAGTATATAACATGAGTTTCAAAATAGAGAGATAAGTGATGAAGAATTGAGGACTGAATTTCCTACTGAATAATTCATTGAGCTCGAAGAAACAAACCTGAGATGAATACACAACATATAAATACTACCAAATTATCTACTCCTACACCAAGGCTTTTTGCAGGGAAACTAGTTACAGAATGCAGAGAGCTCAACAGAATCCATAAAGAAATGGGTCTGCAGTTTTGGAAAGCTGCCTAATGGTTCTTTCTTTCATAATGTATTAGCAAATGTTCTAGCTTGGTCTGCCTTTATACATTTTCACAGCAGAAGAGTGAGGTGTCATTCATTTAAAGTATGCAAACAATGTTTACGCAAGTCAATTTTGTAATTCAGTATAAAAACCTCTCCAGGACCAGCTGTCACTTTGCATGTAAAAGCATTGCCTGAGTGTGGCCTTAATGGCAAAGAGAGAGATGTCCTCGTATACATCCACGTGGCCACTTCCACAACAAGACAGAGAACGTTTCTCCAGTGCCTACTGACTTTCCCGTTGGTAATTCTATAGAAACTTTTCTTCTCAACCTAGCAAAAACATGACCTTCCATCACCAGAGAATGATTTTGCATATGGTAGTATTCTGTGGTGAGGTTCTTAATTCATCTGTGTTGTGTGAATTTGAATTCATTTTTACTGAGTAATTGTATTGCATGAACATGCCAGTCACCTTCTGGGGGGCATTTGGAATATTTCCAGGCTTTAAAGCTTTTAGGAACAATTTTGTACAGGTGCTTTTGTGAATATAATGTTAGAATAAAACTTCTGGACTATAGGGCTAGGGGTAGAATAACTTTACTTTGAAATCTCCTAAACAATTCTACACAGTAACTTTTTGATTTGTTTTCCAGCAACAATTTCTGAGATTTCTAATTATTCTACCTCTTTCTCAATGCAGAGGTTGTCACTCATGACTTCAGTCAGAAGACCCAAGAGTAAAATGTTTTAATTTTAATTTCCTGAAGATTAATGAAGTTGAACACTTTTGTTTCAATAGTTTCTTGGACATTTCTATATCTCTCTTCATGTAGTCTCTTTTCAATTCTTTCCCTATTCACTGGGTATGCTTCTTGTTACTGATTTGGAAGAGTGGTTCATATAAAATATATATGCTATCTTTTTCTGATGTATGTATTTGGAATATTCTTTTCAATCTGGAACTTAGCTATTTATATTCTGAGTAGTCTCTTTCATGGATATATTATTGTCATGTGTATTAATAAAATGTTTCAGTTACAATAAAATCTTTACATATATTCTTGATTAAACATCAAAATAACCAGGCCTGGAGAACTCAAACTATCATCATCATGTTACAGATTCAGAAATTGAGGTTAAGAGGTTAAGTTACTCATTCATACAGCCAGCTCTCGGCAGAGGTAAGAATTTCTGATGCTAGGTTCAGCATTCTCATATTTACATGACTTTCAACTTTCCATGTTTTTATCTCTAATTTCTCTTACTCCACAATTCCTAATAGACTCCTTTACTGAATTTAGAGAATAATCAAATTGATACAATTTGTAAATATAACATAACATATGCCAATTCATTCAAACTTATAGAAAGTATATTAAGATTTATTATCATTTTTGGATTTTTTCCTTTTTATGCCACTTTCCATTAATATTTATTAGTAACTTACCTGTCTTGCCTTAGGCTATGGCACATTCTCAATTTTATTCACTAAGGTGCTGATTTTTAAGCGATTTTATATAGCACACATTAAAATTCTCTTCAGGGCGTAAGTCATTCCCTGTCCTAAAAAACTTAAGGTGCTTTAAAAGGCCACCAGATATTTTTTACTGTATTACTGAGGGCAATAATGTCACATCCTGGAGGCTGAAAGAAATCATAAGCTTACCATGCATTTTCTTTACTACCGTTGTGACTTCAAGAGACATGGCTGACAGAAGTGTAGAACAAAATGTCAATGACCACACCATACAAATAAAAATGCATGCATGTTCAAATTCTACTTAGATCATTACCTTTGGATCCTTGTACAGAAAGAGGCATCCATCTCGTAGAACAAAATATCGGTCTTGAAATTTGTTCCCAGACAGTATTTTAGATGGCTCTTCTTTGATTTTCAAAATGCCTTCCTTGACACCTTTTTCTGAAAAGTACAGGATTAGTTTATTTTGCAAGTTGGTTATATTTTCACATATTTGGAATACAATATAAAACATCCATATGTTTTCAATTTTGTTAATAGAAATAATTTTCTACAACATAGTAGCGCAATGCAAATTCTTGGGGACACCACTCGTCAGAAGTACTGTTCAACTGCACGCAGGCCTGCAGTGCTGCCCAGTTAGCCACAGGCAAGTGAGCACACAAAATGTGGGTCATGTGAATTGAGGTGTGCTGCAAGTATAAAACACACACCTGTACTGAAAGCTTCCTTCAGAGAAAAAAAAAAAGTAAAATATAACCATTTTAAATGTTGCTTACCTGTAGAAATGATGTTTTTCTATGTGAGATCAGGTAAGACATACTAATGAAACAGTAATTTCAATTTTACCTCTTTCTTTATAATTTTAAAAATGTAGCTGTGGAGGAATTGAATATTATATGCAGCTTACATTATAATTCTCAAAAGTACTACTGTAAACAGTGCAAATATACAGAGAGGAAAGGAAACATCTCAAAACTCTAACTCAGGAGTCCAAGAATTTTAATTCAGAAAAAAAATTCTAGAAATTCTCATGCAATTAGAAAAACTGCTGTGAATAAGAAAGAAGTAAAAGCAAAATCATTACAATAGCATATTTGACAATGAGATTTCATATGCAGTATGGTCAGCATAGTACACTTAGACATCATTTAAACTAATTCCATTAAAAACATTTTTATTGAGGAAAAATATTTTATTTTATAATGTATAAATTATCAATATTTTTAATCTGAAAGTTCTTTTTATATTTTTTAAAGAGTACAAATTACATTTAAAACAAAAATTACAAGTGATACAGAATTTTACTTAAAAAGCAATGACTTTCACAGTATTTGTTATTGTGCTGACAAGACATAGTACTGTCTTCCAACCGGTTATTCATATTACCAGAAATATGCATGTAAAATTGGAAGAATAAAAAAAGAAACATATAAGAAATTAAGAAGAGAAAAAGTACAAACAATTGAAAAAAAAAGGAGATGAAAGAAAGTACTATCTGTTCCTTTCTACAGACCAGCAGAAATGCACAGTACAGTTGTCCAAACTATCCTGCTTACATGCATAGATAAATCTCTTTCCCCCACTTCCTCTCCTGTCCTTCTCCTCAATTTAGTAATTCTTTCTTTCCTTCTGAATAAGTTCATTCCCTTTTCACAGTATCTACTGTACCCTTTAGATTCCATTTTTCTCTTTCAGGTTCTCACATTAAGGAGACAATACAATGTTTGCACATGCGGGTCTGATTTATTTCACTTAAGTATTTTCTCTACTTGCATCCATTCACTGACAAAAGACTGAAATGTATCCTGTTTTATAGCTGAATAATACTCCATTGTGTAAAATACCACATCACTGGTCATTTGAGAAATGCAAATTAAAACAACACTGAGATCCTATCTCACCCCAGAAAGAATGGCTAACATGAAGAAGTCAGCCAAGAGGCTGCGGAGAAAAAGAAACACTTCTTCTCTGTCGGTGGGAGTGCAGACTGGTACAACCACTATGGAAATCAGTGTGGAGATTCCTTAAAAAGCTACAACTGGAGATCCCATTCAAGCCAGCTATTCCCCTCCTGGATATTTTTCCAAAAGAACTAAAAACTGATACCACAGCAATATATGTGCACCCATGTTTATAGGAGCACAATTTGTTGTAGCTAAATCCTGGAAGTAACCTAGATGCACATCAACTGAAAAATGTATAAAGATATGGTATTTTACACAATGGAATCTAAATATTTTTATTGAAACCCATATATTCAACTGTGTATTTGAGGAGTGAAGAAGAATGGAAGGGAAAAATGAAGCAAAAAAAAAAAATGATACCATCATTAGTCATGGTATCATTTTCTGCTTTTCCTTAAAATAAAAGCAAAGAAACTTACATTATTCTGCTGGCTTCTGTGCGTCTACACTGCATAATTTACATAAAAGTGGTAGTGCAGAATAATATGTCGGGCCTAGAGGCCTTAGCAATTTCCTACAATTAAGGTGACCAAATTTTAAATATCCATGCAGTGTCTAAATTTACAAAGTAACGCGAAAGGTTTTTCAGAAAATTTCCAGTCTTAAGATCTGGTTTATTTCATGGGAACTCTTTACTATAATTAGTATCAAAAAACCAAAAACTGAATCATAGGAATATATTTTTACAATTGAAACGTTAGAATGTAGTAAGTGGAAGAAAAATTCCCAGAGTCAGTATATGTCACTGATCTTGACTATAAATTTGTCATGATATAATACAACCATATATCTACTGTCCTTAGTAAAATGCTTGCTTAAATTAGGATTTTGCCAAATTTAAGGTGCAGTAGGCTGGCTCACCACACCTGCAACTTTTGGCCCTTAAGTTTCTCTCCATAGACCTCATCATAAATGCCCACGCAGATCCAAGAATTGATACTACAATACAACACAAACATAATATAGTTCACCAAAACAACAACAACAAATATGGTAACATGTTCTCTGAGTCAAACACAAAAACATTTAAAGGGTATTTTATAGGTAAATACAAAAAATATACTGGGATGTACCTGAGAATTTGTTTGAGAACAGGCACATGGAAAAAGCCATTAATGATAATGTTGCTTTAAAAAAATAACCAATTTTACCGCGCCCCAGGGTGCACTGAGATGGCCATTGAGACTGGGCATGGTGGCATGTGCCTGTAATTCCAGTGCTTGGGAGGCTGAAAACAGGAGAATCACTACAAGTCCGATCTATGTGGTGAGACCCTATAGACTCTGTACTAAATACATAAAAAACTACCCAATATTAAAGTTATAATCAAATTATGAGCTATATAGTATAGTATAACAGCTGAACAAAATACATCTACACCTTCATCATTGCAATTATTGTTCGAGTTAATAAACCTTTCTAATTTTATCAGTAAGGTAAGACCATATGCCCAGTGCCTAGGTAATTCATTCATAGGTCTAAGAGCAAGCAGATGTGAGAGTTAAGGTGGATCGTCAAACTGATTAGCTTAGAAGGCCCCTGAGGATTAGTAAGGCACACTTACAAATGTGTCGGACAGGACAAGATGACAGGAGCTGGGAGCTATATTATATCTGGTTCCTTTGCCCGTTCCTCTATGGCGGTGTTTCCCCAGTCTGCTTCCCAGCCTCCACAGGGTGTGCAGGCTTGCTCTGCAACTCCCCTGTACCCTGAAGTTTTTTCCCTGCAGCCAGCCAATCAGACTAAATCCCTTAAAATCATGAGCCAAATTAAATCTCTCTTCTTTAAAATTGTGACTCTAGGGTATTATATCCTAGCAACTGAAAATCTTAAGTAACACACAAAACTATTATCATAAGTGTGGTCATTGGTGATCATCTGACAAGTTTATAAAGCAGTATCATAAAATTCTTTCATCTATACTGTTACAAGAAACACTAAACAAAGAAAAATATTTTCGTGAACAGGAGAGATTAGTGTAAAAAGAGAAATCAATGATGAATTACTTGAACTATTTTTATGTGCTTAAAAACTTTGCAAATATTCTGTCCTAAAATAGTCATTTATTACATGCTGTATTTCTAAGCTTTTATTTAAGTAGGCTTCATTTAGATTTTCTGTTTCCTTTGGATAAATATATTTACAAATCCTTTAACTTTTCTATAGTAGATTCCTGAATGAAAGAAGAAAGGTAATAAAACTTTCCAAAATGACAGGACATTCACAGTCCATACAGAATATCAAGGACTATCATGAATTTTGAAATTCCACTTGCAGTAGGCTAAGTCTTATCTTCAACTTTTTAAAAATCTTTGCCTTTAAGAAGATTTGATGGGAGGTGAAATGTGACTAATTTCAGCTAGAGTACGACTTTTAGAATCACATTTTTTTCCTGAAATTTTCTGTAATTTCTGAAGTCTACTGACAGTAAAAAAAGCTTAGTTTTCTATGTCTGAATATTTCAGAAGTACTTGCATTTTTAACTACTCTACTCCAAAGCAAATTAAAAACACAATACAAAGCAACCTAAATTTAAAAACACATAATGATTTGCATTTGAGTTACAACTTAAATGATTAAATGTCTTTCTTCTCCATTTAGATTACAAAGATCTGATTGGCATGAATAAAATTCTTGGGGCAATTTTAAAGAACTTTAATGATTAAAGTAGCAATATAAAATCACTTATTATGGAGTCATACAGAAGAGTCAATTTATGGTTTTCTTGTGACAGAGATGTTGAAGCCTAATATAATAGATAACAATAATAAAAATGGTTTAGAGTAGCTAAGACAAAGTTTAAATAGCAACTTAAATGAAGTTTCACTATTCCCATCTCAGAGTTTCAGCTTTTAATCCATAAAGTACAAATGAAATCTGAAGACTATGATCTTTTTTCACTTAACTCATTACAATAATGGCAATGGCAAAAAATGCTTCTGAGAACTACAATGCTGCTTTTGAAAAACAGAACTGATTTTCAAGTAGAGATAAAACTTTCACTGTCTTATACTTCTATAAATGGAAAGTATCCTATCTAATTACCTTCAATAAATGAATAGAAATTAAATGTTCAATGATTCTAAAATCTACTTCTTCTTATGCCTACACTTCAAATGATTCAGATAAAGAGCACTGAAGAAATTAAAACTCTTAAAACTATAACAAATGATTATTACATAACAAAACCTGATCTAGAAAATGATGAAAGCTTTGTATCAAATTTATCCCCGAAATTCACAAAACTACCAAACAATCAGAGAACGATATGGTAGATGAATGGCAGATAAACAGATATAGAGGCATACAGATAGGAATATACAGAAAGACAGCCAAATTTGAGGTAACGAGGTACCAAATACTAGAGGATGGAATACTTTGCAAAGGATGCTGTAGTGTAACTTCATGCTTTTGTGGTTTTTAGTGTTCTTGCTGGTGGTTGAAACTAGTGTTCTATAAGTTATAAGCAAGTGTATGAACACTGAATTGTCTTTCAGACACAAACTTTATGTTTTACTAAGTTGTTGCATTGCCTATTTGTTACCTAGAGAAAATATGGTTGTATCATTTTCAAACTGCTAATTTTTATTAGGCCCCTAAAATAAAAATGAAGAACAGAAAGAAAATCTATATATTACTCCTATTCTGCTCTGAAGAATAATTGTTCCTTGGATGAACAGTATTGTCTGCCAACAAAGTATGAGAGAAGTCATATGTGACATTATTTTCCTTTTAGATCTCAATTATAAGGGGTAGTAGATATAATGAATGTAGTAATATGTTAGTACATATTACTACACTACAAGTAAATGTTCACTGTGATTGATTTGGGAGACATTTGTCAAGTCAGAGACATAGTAGAGTAAGTATCTAAACTACTCCAAATTTATCACAAAGTATATCCCATAGAAATAAGATCAAAATTCTTCAAGATACAACTACAGTGGGGAAAATCATGACTTAAGAAATGAACTTCAAAATAAGAATCTTTAAAAGGACAATTCTAACATTTTAACAATTCAAACATTCAAACAAATGTTTTATTTACAGTTCAAACAACCATAATTAAAATTATTTTGCTTTCAAACTTTAACATGCATGAAAATCTTACAGGAAAAGAAACTACAGTATTTTAAACAGGTTATTTTTATTATTGGTAAAAAATATTAACTACTAATAGAAAATTTTCCACTATATATTTACCCGGGGTGTTAACCCTAACATCCTGGAGATATAATTTCCTGGTAGAAAGTACTTTAGGTAGTATAACAATAGAGTATAATGAATTAACAAAATGAGACGGAGAAGTTCAGGGACAGGGATTTGTCCTACAGCTCCTACAGTGTTAGAAGTAGTGGAAGAGCTAAAAGAGCAACACAAAAGTTTCTTGACATTTTACTATGAATGTTTCATGATAAAGTCTGAAAATACCATTTACGTCTACCACCTCTTTCTCTTGTGGTTGAGTTTTGCAGATTCTATATAAGATGCTTTGTCTAGATCTTATAAAGTTGATACTTTCCCTGTAGAAGGGCTGACTCATACACCATCAAGATGATGCAATGGGCTATATGCAGCAGCATGACAACACCCAATCGTCCTCCCTACTCTGTGGACAGAATCATATAGTTTGTTTCTTATTGTGGTTTCTTCATGCACTTACAAAATGATGATCTTATTCACATGAGATTGACCTGAATTGACTCAATCCTGTTTTTTTTATTTCCTCAGTGATTAACAGTCACTGAATGATCCCCTTGCTTCAGGGTATCCCAGTCCCCACATGCACAAAACCTTCTTATCATACCTTATGTTAGTATTCATTATATACTGTTATTCACAGCACCAGCACACTATGATTCAGACAACAGCTAATTTTTTATATGTAGGTATAAATTTCAAAGGTTTTTCAATACAGAGATTTACAGATATTTTATAGGAATATTAGAAAAAAATCATCACAAGACAAAAGAACAGAAAAGAAAAGGTAAGGTATTTTCTATAAGAAAAGAAACCACAAAATAATGCTTACACAGCATAGTTCACAAGTTCAATAGTTGTTCGTTTTTTCTTTCTCTCTGTAGGGGGTGCTGGAAATTGAACCTTCCACATGCTAGTACAGAGCTTTGTCACTGACCTACATTTTCAGCTCAGTTTTTCCTCCCAATTTTTTGTTACAATATTAAAATGAAACAGTAATAGAGTTTGTGAGCTAGAAGAGATTTCAGACATGATCGAAACTGGATGCAGTTCCACCTTAACTGCATAGTACCTTGTTGTGTAGAGCTGTCTTGTGTTTTGTAGGATGTTTAGCAGCATTCTTAGACTCTACCCACTAAGTATCAGATGTACCTCATGACCATACTTCCCAGCCTCAACTTGTGACAGTTACACGTATGCAGACACTTTCAAATGTCTCTTTCTAGTGAAATCATCTCTTAATGATTATATGCATATATGATTCATTCAAATGATTAGAATTTCTACTGCAATTCTTTAGGAGGTACAAAAAGGATGTGGTCGAAATCATAGGTAGGAATAGAAAAGAAATTTAAAATACGGTAAAGGTTTCTCAGAAAGGCTATATTCTATAACAAAAATAAAACCCATTTTCTTTATTTGGATGAAAAGAGAAAAAATGTGTTTTGCAAAAATAGTTTCAGTGGGGGCTGGGGAGATGGCTCAGTGGAATAAGCACTTCCCTGGCAAGCACAAGAACCTGAGTTCAATCCCCAGTTCTGCCAAAAAATAAAATAAAATAAAATAAAAAAATAGTTTCAGGTAAGTAAAAGACACAAAGGACAGTAACATGAAATCAGAAATTACTAGATTAGCTTTGGTATCATAATTAAGAGCTCAATGAATATGGACTACTACCTAGACAACCTGTAATCACAATGAATTACTTTACAGCATTTTAGAACTGTATGACCCCCATTACCCTTTCATATTAAAACAAAACAGAACAAAACAAAAAGAACACAAAAAAACAAAAACCAAAAATCTGGAAGGCCAAACTGTTAGCTGTGGGAATCAAACAGAGGGCCTATAATCTATGTGGTAGGCCAGTGTTCTACCATTTCTATTATCTCTTTTCCTCTTCTGTAAAATTAAAGTGACAAGATAATTGACAAGGAAAAATTAAATATTAACTGGTTTTAATGCATATTCCATTTGGCTAATGATATGTGACCAGTATACAAAATGGTTATTAATATTACTTATAAAAGTTGTAGTAACTTTTATACCAAAAGACTTTAGTCTTAGTTTGGGGTTTGGATGATAAATGAGGCTGACTCAAATGTCTTTCTAAGCGGTCAGTCGATGACAACACAACAGGGGAATAAAGGTGGCAAAAAAGAAAAATTTTAATGTACCATATACATTCAGATTGTTTCATTTGGTTCACTTGTGCTAGCTAACTTCTTTAATCTTACAGTATACATTGTTTTATTCCATTTGGTTAGCAAGTATTCTTTGTAGAAATGCTTTACTTTCCATTTTTTCCCCAACATCATTGCAAATAAATTGAGACTTAAAGCATTTAGTCTCACAGCCTGTAAAAGCTGCACTTTTACAACAGCTAGAAAACTTTCAAATTTAAACAAAAATAAAGAAGCAGCCTCATCAAAAATCTAATCTGTTCATTTAATCCAGTTTCAAAATTGGAAAACACATGGGCACAAGTACTGCGAATGTAAATCTTAAAAATATTACCATCAAATAACCAATTATTATACTGGGCTATACGCTAGGAAAATTTCTCCCTATTACTTTTCTTTAAAACTGTATATAACCAGATGTGTAGCTAGCTACTCACTTGTTGCCTTTGCAAATGCATGACTTGTGCCATATACTTAAACCTTTAGCCACTTGAATTGTCAACCATCACCACAGTGCGAAGGAACAGCACCTACCTCTATAATGTTTAATTGTGTCGATAGCTAAGAATCTCTTCACCACAAGATAAGCAGAACCAGGTTCAGCTAAAGCACTCCACCGAAGCACCTGTTCCAATACATTCTCTGTGTAGTGAAGAGGACGCTCTGCAGATAGAAAGGCCAAGCACAATGAAATTGTTATTGTCATTATAAATACTTAAAAATCCTCTTAAAGGCACAGATATATAAAAATAGAGAAATACATGCAAGAAACCCTAATTCCTAGAAAATTATTCAGCATATAATAAATTTATTGCATAAATAAATCTGTGAACACGTGTTTGCTACACAACTATTTTTTCTTAGGTACAAAACTGCTTTCCTTTGGATAAGATTTTAGGAAGCTACCTTTAGTACTATGACCATGTGTATTATTCTATCTTCTTTTTTTCTGCAGTACTGGGAATCAAACTCAGGGCCTTGCACTTGCTAGGGAGGTGCGTATGCCACTAAGCTATCTCCCTGGCCCTTATTCTATTTTCTTTTTAATTTAGGTAACATTTTGGTTTTCTTAGGGAGAGGTGATAATTTGCATATGAAATTAAGAAACTTTAAAAGGATGGAAAAACCAATTTTGTCAAACACTAATACGAATGCCTAATTTTTGGTCCAAAAAGGACTAGAACTTTACAATTTTTGATCAACACCACTAATACTAACCTTTCAGCTAGTATTTTCATACTTAGCATAAAATTATAAAATATTAAAAATATGAAAATTATACAACAGTATTAAGCAATTTCTGCATTACTATTAGTAGACATATCAATCAAAGCCATCATGTGACAGTATTACATTGTTGGTATATAGTAATAGGCTAATATGCAAGAAATTAAATAGTAATTTAAAGTTTTTCTTCAATGAATCTTGTATCTTTTTTGCTTTAGACAAATGAATCACACATTCATAGCATGGCGTTTTAAAATGTCTTACAATTATAATCAAAACATCATAAGGAGGTTTTGTTGGTGATCAAAATATGCCAATCAGTTTAATAAAATATGACAGAAGGATATGCTGGAAAAAGAAATTCAAACTTTCTCGGTGCACTGAGAGTGGCGTAATTAGTAAGAAGAGCAGCTCTGTCCCAACGATGCTGATGCTGCTTTCCCACAGCCATGTGTCAACTCAACCCCCATACAGGAGTGGAACATTCTGTTTTCAAATATTGCCAATGATAAGCAAGAAAAGGCAGGCAAGAGGCAGTATACATGACTATGGTATTTTAACTGCTAATAAAATCACAACTAAAATGGATCAAATATATCACATCTTCTGTCATTGTGCCTTTGTGGGCTATGACCACATCATTAGAGGAGTTATCAATTATCCCAGGTCCATAAAAGAAAATGTTTTCTGCTTTCAGGTAAACTGCAAGATTTCTGCTTCCTATCCAGCCAGGTGAAATCCAATTCTTCATTCTGTGTTTATTAAAGTTATTTATTATTCATAATAAGGATTTTTTAAAAAGAGTCATTAGTTCATCCATCTTAAAATCTGTATGTTGATTTACTATTATATATCTTCTGCATATGGTAGAATAAGAAGTATGTAATAGACGCTCAACAAATATTTCAGGTATTAACTATTAAATGAATTTTTGGGAACTATAAATTATAGAAAACATTTGTTGTAAGAGCAGCAGACAACTATGTTTTGTGTGTTTTTTTCTTTTTAAACTAGAAAAACAAATTGTTTCATCAGCATTGCTCTCCTTCAAATAATTTTCCAAAAGCTTGGACAAAGATCACAACTGGCCAGAGTTTGCCATAGTTATAAAGATGTTACTGATTACCCTATGAGTTGGTTTCTTATCATGGGGATTAGAAGTATCTAAATGTCAAAACAATTACAGAATGAACCTTCCCTTCACATGTGGTATATAATTTTTGATAGCACTGAGGCATTGGGATCCATTAATAGCTGTCATTCCTGGAGTAACTATGCATCAGTTATCACATGTGTTGTATATTTTATATCAGTTATCAGTTTAAACTCCTATACATTCCTTATACAAACTGTTATTACACTGATATTTTACAGTCACATAATGGCTAAGTCAAGAAACAGAGATTTAAATCTAAACCTATCTGACTTTAAAGCTCCCATTTTCAACTACAGTACTTAATAGTGATGGTTTCTCTCATGTAGTTCTTGGGGGGAAAAGTTTCGAATTACTAAGTTTTATTTTGTTATGTTTCAGAGGACGGAATAAGGCTTCATCATAAAAAAGAGAGTGACGGGGAACTCAAGCAAGAAGCAAGCACGCACATCAGTGCATGCTTTCCCCTCACTTTGCCGTCCTACTTGGGAAGATGGTAATGAAGACAATGGCAAGACAGATTCAACTCTGTCCACACAAGGAAACCAGTGATGCAGCAGTTGTGTTGGCTGCACAGGAATCACGTGCTACCTGGAACAAAGCACCTGACTTGAAGTAAAAGCCACTCTCCTTGGTACTGGGTTTAATTGGTAATGAGATTTCCAAATGTCACAACACTTACTTTAAAGAGAATCAGTACTACATATTATGACAAGAAGACACCATAGTGATAAAAACAAAGTGCACTTAATTACACTAAACTATATTACAGCAGATATGGAGGCTAACCAATAGGCATAGAATTCATTTGGATTTCAAAGTTAGGTATATGGTTTGTATCAGTATCACAGCATGAAATACTACAGAAGAGAACCTTGCCAATCCAAGATACTAAGGAACACAGGTGAAGATGTAATGGAAGGATAAACATGGACTGGAATGTCAAGTAATATGATTATGAAATGGCATTAATTTTCACCTTAAGAAAGATAAAAAATTGTTTGAGTCATTAAACATTGTTAGACTATAGATTTATACAAATAAAAGTCACCTATATTTATAATTCTCTGTCAAGATGGACCATATGGTTTGTAATTCATCTGACTTTAGAACATTATGGAAAAATAAATAGTTTGTTTTGTTTTGGGCAGAACTGGGGATTAAACTCAGGCCCTTGCCAAGCAAGTGCTTATTCTACTGAGCTATCACCTCGGCCCCTTAAATAACTTTTATGATAGCAAAATAAAAAAACGCTAAAAATTTAGGATAATTCATGGGAAAAATAGGTTATGGAGCAAGTTCTATGAGATAAGAACAATAGTAACTGCTTAAAATCTTTTGAAAAGGATAAGCCTGATGTCCCTTGTTAAAAATAGCCATTCATTTTCATTCTGAAATAGAACATTTCCCTAAATTTCTATTAGTAACGACCGAGACAATCATGACTTCCTCCACCATCAAGATCTTTGTGTTGGTGGTAGGCCCTTCAGAGCTTTTCTCTGTCCCATCCACATGATCAGAGGATGGCAGTACTCCATGGTGTCCATGAAGAGGACAAGAATCTTTGAAAAAACCACACCTTTCATAGCATACTTACTAGCTGTGAGGCAGCAAGAAGAAAACATTATGATACTGCTGCACAGAACGTAGGTGTTAAAAAAAAAGAAAAGAAAGCAGGTGTTTTATAATTCAAGCCTCTCAGTGAGGTCTACTTACAAGAGCCCTTGGACAGTTATTTCAAGATATAAAGGACCTGAAAGGTACAAGTGTTACACTGACAGGACAAGATCAGTTTCCAGGTGGAGATTAGAATACCAAAATATTCTAGAGAAGCTGCTACTCATAGAGGGAATATCCTCTCTGCTCATGTTTGGAATCTGAATGGAGCCCAAAGGCCAAGTGTTGAAGTCAGTTTCTAGCCTGTGGCACAACTGGAAGCGGGGAGAACTGTTAGGAGACAGGGAATAACAGGACAAAGTTGGGTCTCTGGGAACTTGAATTCTCTAATTCCAGCCACCTTGATCAAGCGAGCAGCTTCCCTGTCACACACTCCCCACTGTGACGCTCCACTTCACCACAGGCCCAAAAGCAACAGTGCCACCTGGTAATAATGTGCTAACCCTTCTGCAACCATCACTCAGAAGAAACCTTTGCTCCTTCTAAGCTGACTTATCTCAAGTATCTGACACAGCAAAGGAAAGCCACCAAACATTCTCTGCTAATATGGGTTTGAGCCTGCCCTAACAAATAGCATGAGCATGCCAAAGATTCTTGACATCTTTCAAGATGTGCAAAGGAAGTGTTTTCTATCCAGTATAAATTTAAAGAGCCCAACAGGTATTTCTTTAAAAGGAAAACCTATATAATATATTAATTGAAGATAGGTCTAATTCAAGTTTGTATATTTGTTTGATTGCAATATAAAAATCAAGATAGGAAACATATCAAAACGTTTTGCATGGTCAATCCTAGACTTATGGTTCCATGAATCTACCATGCAGAGGTTGTGCATGTTTTAGTAAGAATTTTTCTAAGAATTGTTTTCCATTTCACCAATGATGATAATGCTGCTAATATTGTTGGTCATAAAATTGAAATGTTATGCTGGACTTGTGACAAGCAGGTCTATAGTGATTCTATTTATAGGTGTATACATCTATTTTCATTAGGTTTTTTTTTTTTTTTTTTTTGTATTTAGTACAGGGTCTATAGGGCCTCACTACGTAGATCGGACTAATAGTGATTCTCTAGTTTTCAGCCTCCCAAGTGCTGTGATTATAGGTGTGTGTCACCACACCCAGTCTCAAGTGACCTCTCAGTACACCCTGGGGGCAGAGCCTGCATGGTACATAGGGGAATGAACCCTGGCCACTGCATTCTGCCTAAGCAGGTCCTTTAATCCACTGAGCTATTTGGCTGGCCCTTTATTTTTATCACTTTTGACCACAAATGCAAATTATATAAATATAAACATATCACTTATTGTACATTTCTCTTAATTATTCTGAAATATGTGGATTATGCTGATTTTTAAAAAGTATAATGGGGGCCGGGGAGATGGCTCAGTGGAATAAGTGCTTCCCTGGCAAGCACAAGGGCCTGAGTTCAATCTCCGGTTCTGCCAAAAAAAAAAAAAAGTATAATGAATTATCTCTAAAAGGTAAAGTGAACAATATGGAATTATTACACTAATAGGGCACTGGATGTGACAGGGTATGGAAATACTGTTTTATCCATTTATTAATTTTTGATCATTTTAGTACTTACAATAATTCATTTTTACATTAAAAAGTTTGCCAATTTCCTATTGACTTTCTTCCTGCCAACTAAAATCTTGTAATTATTATTACACCTTCCATTGCACCTTATTTTTATATTTCATTATATCCTCCCTGAATGTTACTAGAAATAAAGCTTTTAAGGCTGCAGGTCAGCAACATGCAGGTTCCATCTACTACAGCCAACCAGCCACTTTTCCAGTGTCTCTGTAATTTTCCCCTAGAAGCAGTAAAAACACTCTCACTTTCCCTCTAGCAATTTCTACAGTACAGTTAACCAAACACTAACATTATGCCAAATTTGAGTTCTCCACTCTAAGTGTATATACTCTAAGTGTATACACTCTAAGTGTATATCCCCTAGTTCTTTCTTTGATTCAGACATGCAGAAATCAAGCCAAACTGATGCCATTTGCATCTTCATTAGGGCAACTCTTTATTAACTTCCTACTAAAAGGAAAAGAAGGAAAACAACACAAGGGCCATCAAACCTTAGCATTTTATAATGCTGATTATCACTGCAATTGGATAACTAGTCATTTTCAGGGTAAGAAGTCCCTGCTTTTCCAAAAAGAAATTTCAAAAACAATGTTTCCAGGTAGAATGTAGCCTGTTCACCTGCATGTACTTCCTTCCTGTCATCATCCATTCCATCTGTTCCTGTCAGGAAGCCTAGTGACTGAAGGTATGAGGCCCAAGAGAATGCTCTGATTCATTGATAGCAAAGCTTTTAGAGCTTTCAGCAATAGCACACAGCTGGCTGTCACTCAGTGTCATAGAAGCCACTGCTTTAATAAAATTTAAACCTTGAAAAAGTATTAGTAGGGCCCTTACAATATAGGACTTAAACTATGTGACCTTAAAATATGATTCAGTATTCTGCAATGACTCTCCTAAAATAAACTTAAAGAAAGGTATGCAGGAAATAATCAACTGCTTAAGCCCTAACCAGGACTCACAAATCCAGTAGCAAGAATGTCTTTTCATGCACTTTTTATACTTGGATGTATGTGTATAAAGAGCCACAGTACAACCATAATCCAAGATCTACAACAGAAATATTCCTTTATTTTCTTCTTTTACCTCAGTAAAGAAGATTGATTGGGGAATGTTTGTATCAGTGCATTATCCTATAGGTTGTGAGAGATATAAGGATCTAGAACATATGTTCTTCCATTCAAGTAGTAACCAGGCTCAATCTTGCTTAGCTTCTGAGATCAGATGAGATCAGGCTCATTCAGGGTGGCATAGCCATAGACAGAATATATGTTAAGTGGCCTCAAAAGGTCTGATCAAAGGAAGAGCCAGAATGTAAGTAATCCTAGTCTACAAAGTAGATAGCATGTAGTATTATAAATACAGAAGCAAATGATCAAAGTAAATAAGTGCAAACTATGTTCATCAGAATGTCACTGAGGCACCTGAGCTGGATCTTAAGGATAAATACACAATGGCAAAATAATAAAGCAAAATTTTCTTTGGTGGAAGGCCACCATCTAATCTGATACAAGGTAATGTGAAATAGATAGTCAATTCTGAAAATAATGCCAACAAATACCTTTCACAAATGCAATGAAGCTGAGAACCTGGGCCCATTAGGAAACTTAAAAAGAAAAACATCAAAAAACCCTATCATGCTTGTATCACATAATCACATACTAGCATGCTTTACTTATTTAATAGATGTTAACTGCATGGCACCATCCTAGACACTAAACACAAAAAATCAAAGAAATAACTGAATCCCTATTTCATTTGAAGAAGCTCCTCAGAGATAAAGCACTGAAACTGAACGTGGATTTGACAGGAGATGAACATGTGGGCCTGATGAGGGAAGAACAAAGGTTTATGTTCGTGAAATGACACGTACATGTTGGCCAAGTGCAAAGAATGCAATAGGTTTCCCAAAAAAAGCTTATAAGGAAAGGTCGCGAAGGACATTGGAGGAAAGGAAATTTCACATTTAGATAGAAGGAAGGAAAAACTAAAAACAAATCCAAATGACTAGAGAATCTAGGATTCCAAATGGAATGAAAATCATCAAAGGAGAAGGGAAAGGAAGGTCATTCACAAGGCTGCAGACTGGACAGGTAAAGCCTCCAGCAAATCTACTGGATCTGACAGTTGGGGGCAGAGGGCAGGGGCATCCCAGGAACCTTAGCCAGAGCAGTTCTATCCCTGGGGTAGACTGAGCACTGACACTAGGGAAGCTATATCTCAGCACTGCATACTGAAAACATAATGCCTCGCCACAAATTAAGGTTTTTAGACTCTGGGCATGATTAAAACAGAGGGATTAAAATATTGAGATGGACTAATCAAAGAGGAAACACCAACATTCATTCCCATTACATTTAACACTGACTGCAATACTCCTAATAATGCGCTGCGTGCTATTTCAACAGTAAATTTCAATTTTTATTTGAGCTTGTGGGTGGCAAGGTTTCCGTCTGGCAGTTTGACAGCTATATTTGAAAAGGTCCCCTGACCTTAGCAGGTATTAGCTAGACAGATGGTCAAGGGATAAAGACATTCTCCATTTGACTTGGGGTAAACAAGGTGCTTTAAACTATCTCTTTGCCCTTCAACTTCTTCAAATGAACAACAAAATATTTGATGTGTTAAAAACAGAGGAAAATGAAACAGCCAAAAAAAAAAAAAAAGAAAGAAAAAGAAAAGCTTCTGCTGCATTTAAAATAAAAAAAAAACAACTAAAATATGAAATGATCTTTATACATGCTTGATTCTTCTTAAATTAGTGGCATATAAGAATGGTGATAGTGACAGAATATTTTTATAAATCTCATCGCTTCTCCTTATAAACAAAGGCCTTCTTTCACGAGGCAAAAAGATCTAATGCTTTATACTTTATTTTTATAATTAATACATAATCTAATTAGTTTGGTGAATAAATTCATAGGAAGGAACCTTGACTGGTGGGAACATATAACATGGATTTAGAAGGGAATTTATAATAAGAGGCTAGTATTTAGGAAGACATAAAATGTTAGTAATAACTTCTCCCTCTAAAACAAGAACATTTCTTCACACTATAAAGACTTTAGAATCCCCAACATTAAAATCACTTACCTAGCTCTTCATTTTCAATGACTTCAAATGTGGCCCATATATCATCTTTTGTAGGAACAATATTTTTTATTGCTAATATGTCATTAGTTAATTCTTCTGCTTCCATCACAGGAGATATCTGCCGAAAAGGCAATATGTCTTTAAAAACATCAGACACAGAAGCAGCTTTGTGCTAAAGCAGTAATACTCTAACAATGCCCCATCTCCTCCAGTGGTAAAATCTACCTTCTCTAAGTAGTAGGCAGAGATAGTACGTCCAGATCATCTCCATAAAATCTAATAATTTAACATGAAAGCAAAGGGATATTCCAATACAGACATAATCAGGAAGGACTTTTTCACTTAGAAAGGAAGGGAAGATGTTCTCAGTCACACAGAGACTTTCACCAGACAATGAGTACAATAATCTCCCAGGAGTAAAACTTTTCATTTGTCAGTTCCATAATCAAGAGCACAGCATGACTTGCTTTATTCAGATTGTGTCCTAAATTATACACAGTTGACTGACTGCCGTCTTGCCTGCCATGAAGCCCAGGGTTTCAAGAGTCTGCAGTGCACCGTGCCATGCCAGTGACAGATGGTGGGACACCAAAGCAGGCGGAGCCAGGGTTTCAGGGCAGGCTCAGCAGAGCCAGCCTGGGGCCCAGCTCCTCAGGAGTCCTAACGCCAAAGCCAGAGGCCCCTGCAGAAGCACAGTACTCCTTCCAGGACTTCTGGGATCTCTGATTAGCTTCGTCCCTTTTTGCTTTATTTCCAAATCCTCAGTGTGCTAGCTAAAACCTTTTCTTTAGTTAATTTAGTAATAATGTGAAACAAGTTTTAAGCATTAATACATTGCGAATGCAAGTGAGCTTATGTACCCTCTTTCAAAATTTCTTAGTAAACCAATGTGCTCATTTCCATTTCTACTGCCCCTCATTATTCTTAAGCCTGTTGGACACACATAAATACAAAAATATTTTTCACTACAGGCAACTCGCATGTCCTATCTTTTGTATTTCTGGAAATTGAAGGCTTGCTTAAGGAACATATTAAATATAACATGAAGTACACTTTGTACTTAGCTTATATAAGCCTTAAAAACTGTTAGTATCTAGGGAAAGTGGAGAATCCCAAACAGGAAGAACAAGAGATCAATCATTTCAATGTTGTTTTTGATCTACACTAATTTAAAGTTTTGAAAAAGGACCTGCTCTTCAAAAATAGTAATTACTGAGAAGGCAAACTTGTAAAATAGCAAAGAAGTGCCTTAGCTTGAAGCAGAAAATCCTTTGCCCCAGAAGAAACCCAAAACCCCTTTAAAAAAAATCCCATCATTAGGAGATCACCACTCTATGGCATGCAAGGGTCAGCATAATGGCCACCAGGTTTAGATGATGACTAGGCTTATACGTGGGTTTAACTTCCAATTCTCAAATTTCATTCTTTTTTTCCCATAATTTTATTGATAAAGAAATAGCAATGAGACAGTTTCAAATCAAATTGGTA
>NDGM011062345.1:0-15873 GCA_002564305.1 Octomys mimax
CCAGCACTTGGGAGGCTGTAAACAGGAGGATCACTACGAGTCCAATCTATGCAGTGAGACCCTATATGCCCTGTACACCCTGTCCTAAATACAAAAAAAAGAAAAAGAAAAACGTTTAAAATATTGGTTAGAGTTCAGTTCTCTGTTTTAGAGTATTTGAAGGAAAGGGAAAGATTTTAGCAGAAGACAGGCAGCCCCCTATCATGTGTATGTGTATGTCTGGGTGTGCATACACATCAGTAATTGCTTCTAATGATAACAGCATAATTCAAGGTAACTTAGGCTGGTTTCTCTCTCCTGTCTCCTTCATTCCTCTGCCCCATCTTTCTCTTCCTTTCTATAATATTTTACTTGAACTTTCAAAATTGTGTGACTATTTTTGGCAGCCAGAAGCATAATTTCAGAGACAGTCACTGCTGTATTATGCATAAAAAATGTATTTGATCCATTTAAAGAAGCACAGAAAAAAAACATACAGACCAATACCGAGCAGTAAAGCCATCTGCTCATGCAATGTAGCATGACAGTCATAGCAGTCTCAAGGACTTGCTTCCGTTCTGTCCTCTGAGGGGTAGAAGAGCCAGGGACAAAACCCAGGCTGTGGGCACTCCACAACTTGATGCTCACTTTTGTTAACTATTTTTCTCATTCTGAATGTTTTCTTTCAAAACTTGTATACTTTAATGAGTACTTTGTCTTTTAAACACATTACAGTTTTGTCCCAGCTGCAAATATTATTAGGGTGGGTGGTTAATTTTCTATGCAATTTGATGATCATTTCTAATGTTTCAAACTGAGAATGATGTTGTTTTCATCTTCTGGGAGAAAAATATGAGATCAAGATTTTAAAAGTAGGTTTGGCTGATGTGGCACTGCACAGACCTGGTGGCATGTGTTTGGAGAGAAGACTGGTGTGGGGTAAATCAAAATTTTTGAAGTCACTGAGTCTGATGAAACAGTGACAGTAGACAATATCAGACAAAATCCCTAACAGCTACCACTGAGTAGTCATGCAAGGGAACCACACAAAACGAAAACCCAAGAGTGAATGGTTGAGTCTCCAATATCCTTTTCACAAGCAAGAAAGAAATTGAGGGAGGGTGGTATAGAATAGTAAGTGAATTTTAGAGGTGATAGATAGGCCAAGAAGAATAAAGAGAAGTAGACCTCAAATAGCCTGGGCAAAGTTCCTCCGGACTCAATGCATGATGCTTGATTTTATGTCACTTCCACTCTGGTATAAGTTCAGTCTTTCTTAGGGAATGAAATTTCAGTAAGACAATTAAAAGCCATTGTGTTGCACCTTGGTGGATCCAGTCTGCAAGTAGATAAGGAACATCTGAGAAAGACTTTGGCTGGATCCAGGGATGGGATTGGGAGTGGGAGTGGGAGAGAAGGTCACGAGCACCTTGAGACTGTGCTTCAATTTAGCATGTTGAACCCACGTACTTTGCAATATCATTCTCTGAGCCTGAACACCTGCCTTGCAAATGGGAGCTCCATGCCTTCCTAGAGTCAGGCAGCGTTACCAGGGAACGGCTTATGCAAGAGAGAGCTTTCCAGGTTCCAGGCACCTTTGTGATCCATGAACAGCACACATATTGTATTTGCCCTGGAGTTGTCTGTGAGCATTCTCAAGAATCAGCTGTGTAATTATAAACCCCTGTTCTTCCTTTTAAGTGCAGTATAATGCCATCTATGTTCCTTGCTTGCTTTTATAAGCAATCATGCTAAATTGGAGATATACTAGTTTGGGGGAAGAGAAAGAAACCCTTCAGAGCTTAGAAATTTTGTACTATATCAACTTATTAACTTATTTTTTAACAAAACAAAACATCACCTGGCTCTGTTGTACCACCCTTCAAAGGAGCAGCTGTCTTATTCCAGCCCTCAGAGAAATGAGAGGTATACAGTGCAATTGTATTCCACAGCTCTGAGCAAAAGGACCCTGCTCTAAATGAAGTGATTGTTCCGCACCCTGAGCTGCCAGAGATAGAAGGGGAATACATGAACAGAGAGCTGAATTTGTTTAAATATTACCTTCTTGTCTTTTAGGTGAGTTAATATGTTTGTGACTTTAAGCTTTTCTCCTTGTTTGACTGGACTCATTGTCTTCCTGTCTTTTTGAATGAATGTCTAGGGCTGGCTGAGAAACATTTCTCTGCTAATGCAGCTCCCTCTGCTTAGTTAACACCCTCAAGGCCTCAGTTTGCTTTAGGAAGCTGTCTCTGGCTTTAGCCTAGAGGCATTTCTGTCAGAGGACAGACTTTCCTGATGGCCAAGAGATTAGCAGTCAAGAGGCTCAAGAAGAGGGGGTTAAAGTGTACTTAGAGGGCAGCCCGTGGCCCTAGAAGGTGATTAATGTTTGACATTTTTTTTCCCTTTACAGACAGAGTATCAAATAGCAGGGAGCACTTGATCTGGCTCCTTAATCCTGACAACTGTTACTTCTCTGGGATGTTAGGATAGAGAGGACTTGTCCTTTCAGTTTCAGGCTATCGTGCCTTCTGCAGACCACTCATGCCCAGAGGGTATAATAAGACCACAGTGACACACTCTTCTGAAAGCCAAGTGTTTGCACTTGTGGTAAGAGAGCAGCCAACAGCTTGTCTCAAATGGGATAGAAATACTCTTCAGTATTTGCTGGAATTTTGTTTTTAAATTATTACAGTATGGGTTCCTGTGTGGGATGGGTAACCTTTTGGTGGGATCAGTTATATATATATATATATATATATATATATATATATGTTCATGTGCACATATAAAAGACTTTTTAAGGACTTACAAAGTATGAAGATGAAGGTCATCTATAGATTTGAAAGAATAAAAATCATCTATGATATTTTTCCCGTAGAACACTTGGGGCTGGCACTTTTCTTGTCAAAAGCCAGATGACAAATATTTTTGGTCTTGGGGGCTGTCCTTATTGTAGCTATGTTACTATGCTATTGCAAGGTGAAAGTAGCCATGGGTAGTACAGAAATAGATGAGTATGGTTGTGCTCCAATGCAACTTTATTTAAAAAAAAAAATCACAGACCAGGAGTGAGCTGTAGCTTGGTTTGTTCACTTCCAGAAAGTTCTGCTTCTGATATACTGTTCTCTGGCTAGATTTCATCTGGAAGGACAGTTTGCGTTCTACTTTCCCTTCCCATCCTTCTAATATCCCGTATTCTAGAAATTGTCACCTGCTTCCCCGCCTGCATAAAGGAACACACACTTGTGTGTACTTCAGTCTTCTCTGGCATCTGAATGTCCCACAGCTCTTGCCTTGATGTTGGTCTGCTCTGAGGTCTTGTCCTGCCAGAGAGGGTCACCTTATTACCCTGAAAGGGACTGTTGGACAGATAAGAATGATCAGTATTTTTGTAAGCTGCCGCTGGTTTCCAGCCAACTATCAGCAGCAACCTCCCTATCTTGCTATAGGCTCTGAGATAAGCTGGATCCCAGGCACACTGTGGGACAAAAGAGGAGCTGAAAAACTCCCGATGACAAGAGAGCTGTGTGTTAGTTTTTTGCTTATCTTATGTCTCCAATCTAAAGACGCTAGTAACTATCTGAAGAATTCTATATGTTTTTCCAAGTGCTCCATTAAACTATTGAAACCCATGTGATAGCATCTGCATGGTTTCCCCAAAAATGGGACAGATGCTGCAGTTTCTATTACGTTGTTTTTGCAAATAAAACTGTTTCTTTGTTCACCCTTTCTAGGATTAGTCACATGTTATATGTGGTATTGTGGTATATATTAAAACCTGCTTTGTTGTTATTTAGAGATATTTCTCCTTTCTAGTATTGGGTCCTGATGTTTTTAGTCCCTCAGATGTGCTTGAACCAGGACAAAACTAGCTGTGATTGAATTCTATATAGTTTGACTTCTGGAACATACAATATGATTCAAGGGATTTGCTTGTACAGAAATCAATAGATAGCTTGATTCCCAAATATCCATATGAGCATTTGAGGTTTATGAAAGAGGAAAATATTCTAGGAAGCCTGTGATGTTTCTCAGTGTTGCGATGAATTGATCTAAGAATTCTTTTTTATGAGTCAACTAAAGTCTTCTAGAATAGAGCACATAATTAGATTTATGCACAACTAAGTTATCAGATAACAAATTAACCACATGAACTTTAATACTTTGGAAAAGCTTAGTAAAATCTAGGTTATGAGACATAGGAAAAACACATCATTGTGTTTTTCCAGTCAAAACTTAAAAAACAAATGCACAGCTGTCAGTAAATAGATTTGGTTTTTATTTCTTCTTAATGAGTTTGAAAAGAGAATGACTTTGAATACCTAAATTGTAGCTGATCAGTCCAACCTGCCTGTTATAAAATGTAGATGTTAACTGAATTAATTTTAAAAGATCCTTTTGGTGAGTCAAAATTCCATTGTCACAAACCTAATTAACTTTCTTAATGCAATCAGGTTTCCCATGATTGAGTTGTGAAATTGTCAAGCAGGTTGATTTGTTTGTTTGTTTGTTTGTTCCAAACCTACCACCCCCCTGCCCTGTCCCCACCCAAGACTTTCCAGTGAGGGGAAGGTGTGTTCCTGTCTTCAGGATGGAGCTTAGGACACTGCTGATGGTTCAGCTTTGATGGTTCAGCTCTGCTCCTCAGGTTCTAAGCAGCCATCATAGAGGCTCACTTCTCAGCAGGTCTGGTGATGTGGTGAGTGCAGCTTCCTAGGGAACAATCAAGAGAAAGGGCCCTGCAGGGAGCATCTCCTGGGGCCAAACTCTCTCACCCTGACAGCTGCAGCCTTGATTGAAAAGGTATGTGGCCCTCAGGAGCCGACTCCAACCAAATGGCATTGGTCTTTGAAAAATGCACCTCAGCAACAGCCCCTGCGGAATGTGTTTGCTTAAGGATTTTGCCCTCGCTTAGAAGTGAGAATGTGCCTATACCAGGATCACCCCTCACTGGAGGCATTTGCTATGAAAGTGTCTTCTGATAATATGTTTAAGGATTTATAATGAAAACAGAGAATAAAAGGACAGTGACATAAACAGAAGTAATGGTTGATGCTATCTGTTTTTTAAGATAAGAGTTTTGTCAGAAGGGCACGATTTATGGTGGGAATGCTGAGCAGCAGTGTGTGGCAGGTGATAAATCACTTTTCTCACCGCTGGAGAGTGAGAAAAAGAAAAGCTGAGAGCTTTGGGGGGAAAAGGAAAAAGAAAAGCACTTTACGGAAAGTTTGCAACATGACTGAGACCATACATGCGTTGTTGAAATACACTGTTTTAATCTTATTTGGAGGGAAACCATATTTTGATTTACTTTTATAAAACAGAATCCTCAAAACAAACTCAGTTCATACGTGGACCTCATATAATGATGCCTTTAAATATAAGGTTTCCATGCATGACAAAGATGTGATTAACATACCAATAAAAATCAGTATATTTACTCTAAGAGCTCTATAAATTTGAGTACTCATCTCTGCCCATAACCAGGTACATGACAGCACATAGAAGCAAACCCTAGTTGTTATAGGAAGTCAAGTATTATGGCTTGTGTCTGGACACCCCCCACCCAAGCCTCATGCAGTCATGGAGCATGAACTTTTTAGAGGTGGCTGAATCTAGAGTTTGTGATTGGTTCATGGTCCAATGCAGGAATTAAGGGTGAGAGTGTTATACTCACTGTAGTGTAGGTAGCTTGCCTACAATATAAGGAACAGAAGGAGGCTTGTCACTTTTTTCTTGTTGCTTTTGCTACCATGAACTGTTGGCCCTCTGCCGTGTACCACTCTGCCTTGGAACCAGCCGATTTGGGACTGAAACCTCTATAAACTGTGAGCTACATAAATCTTTTCTCCTTTAACTTTAGGTGTCAGGTATTTTGTACCCGCAAAAAAAGAAAAGAAAAGTAACTAAAACATCACAGGTGAGAACAAAACTAGTGCTATGAGAGACTTTTTAAGAACTTACTGAAAAGTGTGAGCCCAAGGAGGGAGTATAGAGCCTGAGTCTTCCTTCCCAGCCTGCTCCATCCTCCTGAGTGCTGGTGAAAACTTGACGCAATTGCCAAGGAGGCTGATAGGGCCATCTTGTAGATGGAACGACTGCCTCCACACTGATCAAAGGCTAGCTTTTAAGGAAGACTGAATCTAGACATTTGGTCACTTGCAGCAATAGATTTTCTTTTAGAAGGTTCATTTCCTTTCATCAGACCTTGTTGAAGTTTAGTTTCATCAGTAAAAGTCTGGGAGTCAGTGCAACAGTAATTATGTAATACAAAGTCTGGGACCATGTCAGGTGCCTTGGAAGTCTCCACTGCCACCTAGGATGCAATAAAAAATCAATTTGTTTTTAAGAATTTTATTCATGCACTACGCTTATTTTGTGACCAGCACAGAAAATGAAATCTGCCTGTGATTATTGCTACAAAATAGCAACTGTAGTCTTCCATTGTGGTGTTCTCCATTGAATCTCTTCTGAACCATGTGCTGCATGAGTTGGTCTCAGTATTCTTCTGTAGAGCCATTCTCCAGTTACTTTTGCTCATTCATTTGTCCACTAGAGAAATATCTGAAGCCTTCTGCATATAGTCTCTGGCTTTGGTCCCAGTGCTGAGGCAAGAAGACACCAGAGTCCTTGCTCATTCCTGTTGCTCACATCTTAGTAGGTAGAGCCAGGCAAGAAGCCAAACCAAATAAATAATGTGTCCACTGGGTAGCAAGTGCTCAGAGGAAGCATTAAGCATGGGAGGGGAAACAGAAAGGTTTAGGAGGCTGCTGCAGGGTCATTTTCTCAGTCAGAGCTGTCAATATCCCCTGGCCCTTTTCCATCTGATCTTTATCCTGAATATAGCTGCAAGGGGGTGTGCAGCACCATCATGCCCATCACAGATGAGGAAATCAAGGCACATTGTGTAAGTGATAGCAAGAGTTAAGCAGAGAGTAGATGATGGGTCACCAGAGGCCCCTGAGAGTTCTTCATCATTACTGCTGCCATCCCTAACTCAACTTGGCCCTGCCTGTGCCTGGCCCCCTGACCAAATGGAGATATATGAGTGTCTGCTCTTAGGACGTTAAGGCAGTAGAGTAAGCATCGGGGTGGGAAGGAACCTGCCTGGAGCAGATGCCAGACCCATGAGCAGGATCCCTAGGAGCACGGTGGTACAGTGTGCAGTGGCCCAGTGGCCCTGAAATGCCAGGGCAGGCCGTAGTGTCTGTCCCAGCATCTGTGTTGTATTGGAGAAGGGGTGGCTTCTAAAAAGGCTTCCCTAGGGAACAATTGGTCTTTGTAGATGTAAGAGAAGAAAGAGATTTTTTGTGGTGGAAAATGTATGTGCAGAGGCCTTGAGGCTTAAAGAAAAAGATGGCATCCAAGAGACAAGAAATATACTGTGTGTGGTTGTGCAGATAAGTGATACTGAAAGATCATTAACTTCTACGTTCTAGTCTCCGTGTTCACTTGAGGCTCTTTTGGAAGAAACTCAGTCTTCATTGCATATAATATTCTGTATGCACCTCTGTTTATCTTGGGCTGAAATTTTTATGTAGTACCTTAAAAATCTGATTACTCCAAATTAATCAAAGGATAAAGAGGCATGCACAATTCATCAGGAGCAGTAATGTGATGAAGAAACTAAGCATGTACTTTAGAACCAGACTAGCTTGGTTCTCATTACAGCTGCACATGCTTGGAGTGGGCAGTGTACTCCCTAGAACCTATACTTTTAGCTCTTGGAAATGGAAATCATTCCCAGTATCTACATTCTGGGAAATTGGAGGCTGAACAGGGATTTGAACAAGGCTCTTCAATTTCAGTCCCTACTCCCACTGCTGTGCAAATCCGTTTTTAAAATAGCAGGTCTTGATTGTCCTAGTCAAATGAGAACTATGTCAACATAAACATGGGGCTCTGTGTTGCCTCCCAAATATTTGTGTTACTTATTTCAATCATGAGATTTTAGTATCTTCTTAGTGCTACAGCCGATCATTTAATTTTTATATAACTATGGGGCAAATATCATGTATAAAGAGCTTGCACTATAAAAAGAGTGTGCCACAAAAGGGGTTTGGATGTCTGCCACCAAATTCCAAGCTGCTTTTGCCACCACATGCTATGCTATCAGATGAGGTACTCAGAATCTTCATCCTGCTGTTGGTCTGTTTCACTTGGGGGCTGGTTTGGAAAGGAACTGTTTTAGCCCTTGAAGTAATGCTGTGTTTTCCATAGACTGGCAGAACAGAGTTTTCTCAGCTCTGGTTTGGAAACCTCCCATTGCATCTCTACCTCGCTCAAAGGTTATAAAACTTCTCAATTCAAAACTGGGTTTACTTTTACTGCTTCAGAAATGCCACCTAAAATGCAAGATAGTAACGAGTGCCTACTTCTGTAGGAGCGAAGGCCTCTGCATTTTCCAAGAGACTACTAATAAAGACACTTCAGTTTAAAACTTTTATCTTTGAATGTAGAAAGAATGTAGAAAGATGAGGCCCCTGCTAGGGCCTCATCTAGTGAATTATCTTCATAGTTCCACAGAGGTGGGCACGTGCACAGTGACCTGTACTGCACAGTGGAGCTCACTGTGGTGGTCTGTGACCAGGTTTTTGTTACTTTTTACCTCATGGAGGATGCTTTGCCAGGATTTCTCCTTCTTATCCTCAGATCTTGCAGCTTATATGTTACCTGGCAAAAAAAACCCCACCTGGGTTTCCTCTCAGAAGTAAAACTGCCTTTCTCGCTTGTCATTTCCCTTCCCTTCTTTATTTTCCAGATGAACCTTAGTAACTAATTTTAATTTCTTTAGATACAAGGTTTTTGATTAGTGGTTGCTATTTAGTTTTATTGACTAGTCTGCCTCCACAATTAGGACATGTATTAGTTCATTTTTCTGCTGGTAATAACAGCAGAAGACCACAGCTGGGTAAGTTTATAAATTGAAGACGTTTATTTGGCTCATGGTTTTAGAAGTACCATGTCTAGTCATGGCCTTCCCTGCCAGCAAAGTTCCAAAGTGGCACAGGAATCACAGGACAGGAGACAAGGTGAGTACACATATGTCCATGGATCTTTTGGTCTCTCTCACTCTTCTTATAATGCCACCAAGATCAATCGGGGACTCCACCCTGATGACTATGATTAATCCTAATCACACCTAAAAGGTCCCATCTCCAAATACATTCAGCACACAAATCCTCGGGAGACACTCAAGCCATATTTGAACCATAGCAGAGCGCATGTGAACACACACACACACACACACACACACACACGGGCAAGGTCCCCTTTGGCATGCTCCAGCATACCTGTTTCAGCACCTGTTTGCCATTTAACAGGGCATACAGGAAGTAAGATGAGTATTCATAGTCAAGGCAAAAATTAAGAGTGAAGATGTGAATACTGGCATAAAAACATGTTTTCAGGGGCCGGGGAGCTAGCTCAGTAGAATAAGCGCTTGCCTGACAAGTGCAAGGGCCTGAGTTCAATCCCCAGTTCTGCAAAAAAAAATTCAAAAATAAGAAAAACACATTTTCATATGTCAGCTAGGTTTATACAATGAGTGATCAAAACATACAGCGAATACTCATCTTAAGTTATTACAGTAAAGGACTCTACCATCAACCCTACCCAAGTATCCCCCCTTAGGAAACTCCCTCCATTCAGACACATCATTTTAGGCTGGGGAGATAGCTCAGTAGAATAAGTGCTTGCCTGGCAAATGCAGGGTCCTGAGTTCAATCCCCAGTACAGAAAAAAAAAAAAGACACATCATTTTACCCCTCTCTTAAGCAGCCCTGTAAGCCCTCTTTTATGAGTATCTTTACAAATATGTTCACAAATAACAGTGAATGCTGCTTTGTGATAGCATGCACTGAAGGGCGGCATCATGAGCCCATTACAGTGTCCTCTTGTGCCTTTGGCACTGAGCCTGGCACTGCGTGGCTTCTGGCCCTTCTTGGAGATCAGAATGACCATGACAGGTGCGTGTTTTGGACTGATTCAGGGCCTTGAGCAGCCACACCGGTGCAGCCAATGACGCTCACTAAGGAGGACTTCAAGCTGCTCCCGAAAGTGGCGAGGAGGATGAGATAAGGGACTCAAGGAGGGAGTATGTTGTGGGAGATTAATGGCAGTGTGCTTCCCAGTAACTTTTTTTGTTCAAACACACCATATTTTTTACCATAGCTCACATTTTCATATGTTGAGAGTTGTCTGAATAATATTTGACATATAAATAAGACTTGCTTTGGGGAGAGTATGTTCCTGCCTGTAGACATTGAATTAGTAGCAAGTTTAGCGCTTATTCTACTTGAGTAGAATTGATAAAATCTATTACTTATAGTTTTGCTTTAAAGCTTAAAATATTTTTAAACTTTGGGAGTTCAGGCCATAATTTTGAACTCACATTTAATAATTACACCTTTCATTTGTATAAGGATTTTGTAGTTGCTAATTGTATTTAATCATGTCCATATGTAATGTACAAGTTCCCATCTCAAGAGATGGCAGAGTGTGACCCAGGGCAATGATGTAGATATTGTCTATTTAGAAGCACCCTGGTGATGTGTGAAAAGCTTTCCATTAATGACAAATGTCCATATTGCTCAAAGTCCCAGATCCTTAAATAAAGCTTGTTCCCTTTTCATCTCACCATATGAGTCAGCCAAGATAGTCTAGTTGTTGAGGACCTTTGTGCAAGAAACTGCTAGATTTTCTCTTTCATTTTCTACTCTTCCAAATCTATTATTTTAGGTGTTTTGGGCTACAAAAATAGAAGCTTTAAAATTAAACAGTTTAACCAAGATGCAAGACCTCGTGATTCCCAGGATGGTGAGTTACAGAGCTCAGTGGCTGCCCCAGGATCCAGGTTCTTTGGGTTTGCCCTTACCACAGCACAGTGATCTATTCATGGCTGAAAAGTAGCTGTCACAGGTCTGGCATTGCTTCAGGGTCTTTGCTCCTCAGTTTATGGCCTCCATGCCAGTTATCCACAGACATACCCAGAATTGTGTTTCACTAATCTTCTCAGTGTTTCTTAATCTGTTAAAGTTGACATATTACAATTAACTATCACAGTATACCAGGAAAGGAAATTGGTTTGAATAAGTCTAATTGCAAATTTGCAAAATCATCCCTTTTTTCACCCTCTTCCTATAGACATTTGAAATGTGATTGACAGTAGTCAAGCAGTCATCATGGCATAGTTAAAAATTTCAGGCTGGTACTCTCTGGCCTTTTTCCCTAATTATAGTACCTCAATACAGTGAATAGACTTTCAAGTGTTTTTCTCTTCTGGAATTGAGAAGATGTATTGAGTTTACCTGTGCTTTGCCTAGCTGCCACTCATTTCTTTGATATGAAAGTCCTTATTTCATAGGATAAGCCTCAGGAAGCTATTTAAAGAATGAAGACAAACATGGCTTTTAAGAGAACACTACACACATAGTCTCAACAAAAAGTGAGTTTAAGAAGCTGCCTTAAATTCTAGCTCTGTGTCCTTTTATTCTGTTGTTTCAAGGGATTGCTGTCCCTCTCTGGGCTTCAGTTACCTCCTCTGTGCTACTGGGATGATGCTGATATCTTACAGGACATCATAAGAATTCAGTATACATTTGAATGAGGAGTAAGAAACTTTTTCTGTTAATGGGATGATGGCAAATAATGTCATTTGCAGCCACACTGTCCCTGTCACAATGCTGCAGCTCTGTTGCAAGCTGGTGCGTGTTTAGGCATTTGAAAGCACTATTATTTGTCATAGACAGTTTGCAGAAATCCACAGTAGGCAAGCATGGCTGGGCTTTTAAAAGAAATCATATAAAACACCCGTAAAGTCAGGCTTCATACTCCAAATTGTCAAGAATTGGATTCAGAAATAGGGAGCTGCTTCCAAATTAAAGTAAGGTTTTTGGTGTGTATAAATATGACCAGAAGAGAGACATTCTTTCTGAAAGTCTGCTTAACTTTCTCCTCCTACACATTGTTTTTGTTTTATTCAGTTTGTCCACCTGTTTTATTTTATTTTAATAGCAAATGCAAAGTGGCAAGTTGTAGCCCACGGTTAAAGTCTGAAAACATGTTTTCTGTTTGTGGGAAAGAAGGGTAAAGGGGACTTATAAATGCACACTGACACTCCTACTGATTGGAAATGCACTTATCTGAGAAGTAATTGGAATATTTTCTGGAAATGATTTTTCATCTCTCTCTAAGTTTCAAAAAAGAAAAGAGAAAAAAACATATCACTATATTGTCTATTTGAGCTTTGGCTTTTAGGAAAAATATGCCCCAGAGTATGTAAACTTTAGACATAGTTACACCGAGTGAAGGCCAAATTAAGTAAGGGGTGTGCATTCATCCAAGTTGGCCTTTGCAAACAAATAGTTGGTGAGATGGGAGGAGGCTTCGTAACTCAGTTTCTCCAGGAGCAAATTGAAGCATGACTAGTGACATGTTTTGTGTATAGCTAACAGGGAATCTGACCCTTTTTGTTTGTTTTTTCAGACTGTCTAAAAGCCATGTTTACTTTCAATCTAATGAAACACCTGCCAGTGCCAGCGGTGGCTCAGGTTGTCTTCTAATAGGATAGGCATCTCTTGCTCTTCTTTAGAGGCTGTCCTTTAAATACATGCTCTCTATAAGCCCTTTACCTACTAGATTGCTTTCAGCAGTTTTGACCCTAGTGATTGCAGGATGTTATGGCTCTGTTTTGCATGACGATATGCTAAGAATCAGTTAGCTCCAACTCCATGCAGTAAAGAGAGGGGAGAGAATGCTGAAATATTGCTTCAGACAGTTCTGTCAATGCGTACATCATGAAGATGTAGGCTCTTTTGCGCAGCTTTGAGTATTAGAAATCAGTTCAGATCAGATGATGGTGTTTGACCAAACTTTGCAAAATTCCCAGTGCACATTGGCAAAGGAGGATGGAAAGATGGATCTTCTTAAAACTCAGTAAGCTCACATGGGTCCCTAGTAGAAAACATACAGCTTGCCCAGCAGCAAAAATGATTTGGGCTTCTCTGTGATGTCACTTGTACAAAGATAGATAGTTTTAAAATTGTGTGTGTGGCAGTGGAGGGACGGGATTACATAGGTTCTATGTAATTTCCCACATATGGAATTTCCCACATATGCCCAGGACAGGAGCACATGGCTACATCAGCGTCTGCCTGACTATTGACCACTGCTTCCTCTCCTCACTCATCATGGGAAACATCATATTTTACAATAGTGAATCATGTTAACATTTCTTAGTATCAATGTCCTTGCAGAAGAATGGACCAGCAAATTCAGGTGCTGGGAACAAATGAAAGCTTCTATAATCCAGTGAAACATTTAGGATACACTTGAGGCGTCCCTGTTAGTGAACTACTGTGGAGGCTCTAGACCTCTGCAGCCCTGGGCCCCCACAGCAGCCTTTTCTCAGCTGGGATGTTTAAGAATCAGAGCTGGGTGCTCATGCACCTGTACCTACTGGACAGATGCACCTCACTCTGGTCCCAGCCATTGTGAAGGATGGGAAAAGTGCAGGAGCTAGATTAGTAGGGTGAAGCCCCAGGGTCAAAAGGTTGGAGGGCTTTGAGGTGTTTGCCGCTTCTCTTAAAACCATCTTCATGAAAAAAGCCTAGAAATGTAAAGACAATGTAATTATTCACTTGTAGATCTAGGCTCTAAAACAATTAAAATTATATATATATATATATATAATTATAATATATAATTATATAATATATATATATATATATATATATATATATATATAATTCAGGCAACAAGTAGATTAGCAAGCAAGAAATAAAAACTCCTAACTAAAGGGGAGACAGTCATTTATGGAGTCAGTTGTCCAGAGCCTTTTGCATGCTCACGTTACGCTAATCGGCAAGTTGCCTTCACTTTCAGTTGTTTCCCCAGCTGTGTTCTTGTCCTCTTGCTGGTCCTCTTCCCATCTGCCTCTGCTTCTTGCTCTGTGTCTCTCTGCTGACACTATCTAAACCTAGCAAATAGCTTTTGTTCTGTTTTGCTTTAATTGCATGCATGCATGTTAAAACCATAGCCCAGCTTTGGCCAGACTTCAGTCAATCTGATACCACTCTCAGTTCTTCTGCCCGTGCTGTAATTTAATATTTATTTATTTAGATTCACTCTTTTTAAAACATAAATGTAGTTTAAAAGCAGTCTCTTTTATGTAAGTGGGGGGAAATCTCATATGCAATAACTAGAAAGTAGCTTTAATGAATGGTGAAAACAGCCTTTAGATAGCAAAATGCCCCACATTCAAGGCCTGAAGCCTCGTGCAGAGGAGGAGGAGTGTGTGCCGGAGGTGGAATGCACTTGCACATCAACTGGAGGGCAGGTCTTTCATGGAAATTCTCCAGGTGGATTCTGAAGAGTTCTGAAGAATTTTTGTTTGGCTTTCTGTGTAAACATATGTTGTAGATTAGCCCTCATTTAGTGTCACAGCCTAATCATTTATAAACACCATTATCATTGGGGATTCTCATGACACCTCCCCCTTCATACAATAGCACTGTAAACACAAGAAAATGAAGGTCAGCACAGCACTGGGCCACCACTGAAATTTTATTCTTTGAGAGTTTGCACATGCACACACAGACACACAGACACACAGACACACACAGACACACACACACACACACACACAGAGTTTGAATAACACCTCCTCAGTTAACCCTACAGATTGAGAAGGACATTATCGACCAATAGCTATGTTGATCAAGAAGTACTAAAGGATGTCTTCCAGAGAGGGATCTGACCCTTCCTTCCTGGTTAATTTTGATTAGCTGTGGCAGCCTGGGTGTCTGAATGCTTTGTGGCTTTGTCTGGGTCCTGAGAATGGGAGCGCTGACAAGATATCTAGGTAGAATTCAAGCATCCCCTGGAGTTCTTAGCCTACTGATATATTCATAGCCAATTTCATCAGTTCTCATTAAGTAAGCCCAAAGCATCTGGCAGTTCCCCAAACCTGTAAGTTCCTGGTCCTGGCAGTGCTGCATGGGCCACTCTGCATATGCAAAAAGTACAGCTTTCAGGCATTCCTGGCTAGTGGGGCCCACAAGAATACTCTCATGCTGAGAGAGTACACTCTTTAAGAGGTCATTGTAAAGTGGGTTTAGGTCTGGAGAGATTTTGTTGCTATTCCCTTCCCTCCATTTGCATTGGTAAGAGGTCTGAGGACCCAGCTGCTATTGTTTCAGGATGGATTTGGATTCACTCAGGTCTGGGCTTCACCCACTTCTGTCCTGCCCTTCTCAGGTGGGCCTCTGGGCAGGGAGGAGAGCTGGAAAAGGGACGGGAGAGGGAAGGGTTTCCAGGTTTCCACTCCTTGCTTCACTTGCTTGTGCTTATCAAAGTACTGTGAGGGATGAGTCATTCAGCCTGTTGTTGCCTATATTTCTAGTTTGATGAAGTGAATAATTTTATTTATTTATTGCAGCAAATATTTTAGAGTTTATCATAATTTATTTGTGTGGGTGTAGTGAGTGTGTATATACTAGGTTAAAAAATTTTACTTTTCGCAGTATTTTTGCACCATGCATTGATAGACTTTAGAAGTAACTCGGGAACTGTACACAAAAATCTTAAGTTAATGTTGATATGCAATAATTTAAAAAAATTATCAGCCTGTTAACTTTCCAGATATACTACTGGAGATTATTTCTCTTTCACATTCTTGAGCAGTTTTCCCCGTAGGGCAAAGCTAGCCAGATTTTATTTTTCACTATATAAACAAAACTGGCTATACCTCTGTGGGCTATTTTTGGAAACAGGATTTCTATATTTTATTTCTTCAGTCTAAAGAAAAAACACACTAAAGACCTAAACTTCATTTCAAATTGTAAAAGTAATGTGCTTTTATTTTATAAAACATTCAGGTAAATGTGTGATGAA
>NDGM011062356.1:0-15992 GCA_002564305.1 Octomys mimax
ACAGCTGTTGACCACTGGGAGGAATATATGCAGAGTGTTAATTATAAAAAAAAAGATAAAAATAAATAAATAAATAAATAAGGTCTTCATAATTAAAAAAAAAAAAAAGAAAAGTAACTGAGTCAAGACAGAGTGATGCAGAGGGGCTGGAAATATATGTGAAGTTTCACTTACTGGACCGTTGCTCACCTCCTCTTGTACCGCTTGGTTCCTAATAAGCCCAGGGCTTGGAACCCCTAATCCACAGCCTTCCCTGCTACTGCTCTCATTCCCCATATTTTTCCTCCATTGAATGGGATCAAAGATGGACTAAATAGAGATTTGTGGGAAAAGAGGAAAGTGGCTCCTGTAGGAACTGTGACATCAGCAGAGGAGGCAGTCTAGCATCGGCTTTCTGGTAGGCCATGGTCATGGATCTTTGGAAGTCTCTAAGCAATCTCCCTTGTCATGCAGCTCACTGACATGGACAGTAGGCTCTCTTTGGGACATCCTGTGACTTGTGTCAGATCATTTTCCTCTTCTTGGCTCTCCTGCCTTTGCACCTCCCAAGGAGCTCTCACAATCTCTGCCATACCCTTGGACAAGGCCTCAGTATCTTCTTGTGCTTGAGAAACTCCTATGGTACTGTCATTGGAAAGAACTGGGTAGAAAAATGGCATCACACTGTAGGAATAAGAAAGAACCAAGCAAACTAGTATAGGTCTAGGTTAGGGTTGAGGACAGCAGCCTGAGGAGTAGAGCACATTGGGACACTAAGAGGAATGGTAGAAGTGGTGACCAACTGTGTGGGAATCATATTCAGGGAATGGCAAGGCTTACAAGTGACTTATACATATCCTAAAACAACAGGTATTTGAAGAGATTCAAACAGAAATGAATTTGAGAGCCCAGTTGGCACCTTAAGAATGGTGTCCCTGTAATACCCACACTGAATCTCTGTCTCTCTTTCATCCTGATCAGCCTCCTGTATCCATCTACTTACTTGTGATGTCCTGAGGTCTATCACAGAAAAAGGATGGAATAGACATGGTTGATCTGCCCTTTGAGAGGACAGAACAGAAATCTTGGCACTCAGGTACTGGGAGGATGCTGGGTTCTGTGCATGAGCTCATCTAGAGGAAGACCCACCCTCCAAGGCACCAACATCTCTGTATTTTTCTTCTTCCTTCCATGCTGGACCTCGGGGCCCTTCTGCCCATCCTTTTGCAATATTTATAATCATACTAAAATTGTTAGCAACATTGTCTGATTGCTATAAAATACTCTTTATCCTAACATTTTTTCTGATCAGATGTAGGAGTTTCCTTGACTCAGAATCTTTAGCCCGGACCAAATCCTACCTAAAGTCCAAGTCCAAGTAAGTCATCCACCAAATCACTTAGGTGGTCCACTGTTGTTGGACCTAGAGTCAAAAAGGAAAGAAGGAATGAAGAAAGGAAGGGGAGAAGAAAGGAAGGAAGGTAGGAGGGAGGGAAGAAAAGAGGGATGGATGGAAGGAAAGAAAGGAGGGAGGGAGGAAGAAAGGGGAAAGGGAAAGGAAGGGAAGGAAAAGGAAGGGGCAAAAATAAATCAAAGGAGAAAGAGTGGAATAAAGAAGAAAACATTGTGGCCTGCAAAATACTTCAGTGGTCTAAAGCACCCACTTAGGCAAGCTTAGGCAAGCTTAGGCAAGTGCAGAGACCACAGGTTCAATCCCCAGCACCTCATGCCATGCTGGCCCCGCCTCCAAGGCAGGCTAAACAGGATAGAAGCCAGGCACGGTGGCCCATGCCTGTAATCCCTGCACTGGGGAGGCTGAAAACAGGAAGATCACCACAAATCCAAGTGGCATAGTGAGACCCTGCAACAACCAAATATGTTAAAAAAGAAGAAAACATGTTGCCTTGTGACCTGCAAAGTCTATTAAAGAGTACAGAGAAAGATTAAAAAAAAATTTTAGGAAGTTTTATATTCAAAATACTTTTTTAAGAAAAACTGCAGACTTCAGTTATATAATACATCTCTCCTTGGCCACCAGAAATAAATGAGGCCTTCTATAATGAGAGGTGGGTGGTGGGTGGGGGGTGGCAAATGATACAAGTGTACAAGTGCCAAGCATTTGAACAAATTCTAAAGCCATTGGCTTTGCCCACATTGAGGACATTTATTTTCTCTATGCATTTTTTGGCTGAGTTAATCCCAAGTGCAAAGAATGACTTAATTTACAACTAAAAAAATGTAAAAACTTCTCGTCGGGAAGATCTCCCTATGGAGCAAAATCACATTCTGCTAAGGATGTTCATAGACTCCCCCCAGGGCCCTCTGAAATCTTTAGCAGCATTCTGTGCTATCAAATACTTATTAAGCAGACTTTCTCTTTAAGGGCTATTCCTAGATATGATTCCATCCAATTATGTTTTAGAAGAGCATTAGATCTGCCCCAGTCTCAGTATTTTTTTTTGTTGGTCCCTTAGTGGAGAAGTATATTGGGAAATAATATTGATTTATCCAAATGGATTTGTTTTGCAAGGTGAAAATAATCCTGTAATATTGCTGTGTAAATATGGATGAGCAATTGACCATATAATTAACTTCCCATCCCTTGTGCTGCATCTAGTTTGTGACTTCGTGCATCTTCCAGTAAATCCTCATTACAGCTCAGCACGTTATCTGGTAAGCAATGAATTCTCACCGTGTTCCTTTCCTATTTCCCTCAGCATCAGACAGTCCCAAGGAGATAAACGTGCTGGAGGAGGACATGTCTGTCTTTAGAGCTGGGACACTACTGCACTACCTTCCCAACCATGTGGTGGCTCTTTGTCCTCGCAGTCACTTCAAAGATGTCAAAAATCTCCTCTCCATTGTCTGTCCTGCCCAACCATCATACTGATGCACCGGCCATGCACCAATGACACCTTTTCCACCCAGGATGGAGGGGAATGAAGCAGAAATGGTCTGCTCTGGAGCCAAATAGATCTGAATTGGAACTTTGAACTACTACATTTTGCACTACTACTCTGACCTTGGGCAGCTGAGGTTCCCATGGTGATAAGGGGGTAATTCCAGTGATTCTTAATACTTCTGATGGGATCCAGCTTTTCCTCTACTCATGAGGTTACGTGTAATCATTTGGTTTGGGGTAGGGCTGACCATAGTTAATTATTTCTCCATTTTAATGAAAACATACTTCATGAAGGGACATATGGGGAGTAAAATATGTACATGGCATTGGTCTCAGGGCTGCAACAGATACCAAGATCCATGTTGTCTCATCCAAAATGGTGCCATAACTTCAGCATTATGTGCACCTTCGCATACTTTAGATCATCTCTAGATGACTTATAACACCTAGTACAATGTAAATGCTGTGGAAGTGGTTGTCTAACTATATTGTTTAAGTAATTACAATAAGGAATACAGACCCTCGTTTGTGTGCTGTAGGTGCAACTTTTTTCAAATATTTTTGACCTGCAGTAGATTGAATCTGATGATGAAGAACTCATAGATAGGGTGGCTGATGATTTACCAATATCTTATTGTTCTTCAAACTTTCAATCAAGTTTTAGAATCCATTATTAACTTTAACAAATTTATCGTGAATTTGATGATTTTTCTATCTCCTTCATGTCTTTTCCATTCATTAGGCCCTTTGTGTGTGTTTGTTTATTACCATAATAAATTCATGGATTCTGATTTTACTCGGGTGGATGCTCTCATGGTTCCACAGTCAGCCCAGAAGAATTCCATTAAGCTGGTTCCTGTGTCTTTTTATGCGACCTTCTGGCTTTCTAATAATCTTTACGTGCTCTTGAACAATATGATGTTGTGAGTTCCTACTTTACTCTTACTGTCCCAGACAGGAATCAGACAGCACTTCCTGTCAAGGTCTCCCATTTAGTATTACCAAGGACAAAGTATTACCAGACCCTCCCTGCCCTTCACTGACCTTCCTCCCATTCCTGAAGCTAGGAACGCATCTCTTTATGAGCTCTGTATTACCTTGATGGCTTTTCCCAAAAGGGCAATCTAGCTCAGTCCTGTGTGGAGCAGGCAGCTCAAGTATCATCAGAATGCAGCCACTGGTTAGCAAGGCCCAAGCCTACCTTCCTGGTTAGCAAGGCCCAAGCCTACCTTCCTGGTTAGCAAGGCCCAAGCCTACCTTCCTCATCTCAGAAATGGAACAAGAGCCAGTTTGTGGTGCTGCTGATGATAATAGAGATGACATCTTTGAAGTACTGAGACCCAGACTTTACCTTAAAAGGGCCTTTGCATCCCCTGAAGAAATCCTTAGAGGCCAAACTATATAGCTGTAGATTTAAATGAGTTTCTCTTCTCACAGGCAAATCTAGCTGTGTACAAACATGATTTTTTTTGGGGGGGGTGATTCTTGCTTTTTTTCAGTACTGAGGATTGAACCCTTAGCATGGAGCTATAGCACTAGCCCTATTATTTTGATTTTAAAAGAGAGTCTCACTAAGTTGCTAAAGTTGCCCAAACTATGCTCAAACTTGTAAAGTCTTGCTTCAGCTTCTCAGAGTGCTGGATTATAGGTGTGTGCCTCCATGCCAGCCCTAGGAGCTTTCAAATCTTATTAATTATACAAAACATTTGTTTATCCAGAAACCAGGAGTCAGCCAACCTTCACACAAGTCCCACCAGTGGCTCATAGGTCAGTGATGACCTTCACTCTTTGTCCCTTTAGTCATTTGTAGTCTGATGTTACAGTGCGATAAACCGGACCCTGTTGACATTCAGGTTCCTTGCTGGAAAACACTGGCATATTTACCATCCCAAATCCTCAAGTTCCAGTGTGGGAACCCAAGGTAGCATAATTCCTTTTTGAGATTTCAATAATATAAAACAATACCTACTCCAAATGACACCTCAATAATATCTCACTAAGTTGCAGATTTACCCAGGCAGGGCTCAGACTTGTGATCATCCTGCCTCAACCTACCAGAGTGTTGTGACTACAACCATAAACCACAAATGCTTGGCTTCCTTGGTGCCTTCTGAGCCCATCAGGCTGTTAGTTCCTCATCACTTCCTGATATAAGAGCACTTGCAGTGTAGGTGTCAATGAGCAGTACTTTTGAAAGAACCCAGGGATTATAGAGAGAACTTCCTGGTCCTTGTCTAAGTCCAGGAAATTTATATTTGTAATCTGATGGATAAATTACTGTAATCCCATCAAACTAATTCCAATCTACTACACTGTCATGGTTACTCTTCTTTCATTGGTGGGACAAAATACCCAACATCCAGAATTAAGGAAGGAAAGGCTTATTTAACTCCCAGTGGAAGTTTCAGGTTTCTGGGGAAACATGCCTGCTTTCTTCAAAGACTACCACCAGCACCTCAGCTAAACTGATATGATTGCTTAAAGCCAAATGAAGAGATAAGGAAATGATCTAATGGAGGTTTCAGTACATACTCTGCTGGCTCCAATGCAGACTGGCATATGGCAGAGAATAGCAATTTATGGTGGTGGCAAACAGCCAAAAGCACTAGTAAAAGGGAGGAGTAACAACATCATCGACAACAACAAAGACAAAGTCTGTCTCCCTTGTATTGCATTCAGGCTATCCACCCCAGGCAGGGTGTAGCACTCACATATGTAATCCCAGCACTGGTTCATGAATTAATCACAACCTCTACAAATGCATCCAATAACTACATGAAGTTTTTTGGGGGACAACTATACACAAGCCATAACACACACCCAATGCAACCCACAGCAAGAATAAAGACACTGTGGCATATTTGTAGTTATGGGGAGCCAAAGGGTCATAAGTGCAAGCAAGATGGTGGCTATCCAGAACAAAGGCCTCAACCCAAGGCCAAACTCAGGTTTTGTTCATTCAGGAAAAAAGGAATGGCTTAAGGATGAATGACAGCAAGAATGGCAGGAAGTAGGTGAGTGCCATGAACTGGGCTAGGTAGGAGGTCTGCATTCACTTCTGCAATATGCAAAGAGGATATGCAGAAGGAGTAATCTGCATTATACAATTGAGATAGTATTTAAAGTTTTGAGTCAGTGCTTCAGCTCAGATATTTAATCAATCAAGCCCCAGGAAGTTATAGTGTCTATCTCAAGGCTCAGTCTCAGCTGACAGGGTGGAACCCTGGCTCTTCATCCCATCTTGACCCTGCTCACACTAGTGAACAGCAGGTGGTGGTTTCTGGGGAAACATACCTGCTGTCTTCAAGTCTACTACCAGAATCTCAGCTAAACCGATATGATTGCTTAAAGCCAATTGAAGGGATAAAGAAAAGATCTAGCCAGCTTGTACACATCTATACAAGGAAATAGGGTCAGGCTCAGCCAAAATGGAAACAATGTTCTTCTTTTAAGAAGAGTCACCAAGGTGGTCTCCACAAGAGACCTCACCAGGGCCTGCTTGAATGGGGCTGGGCCATGACTGGCAGAGTTTTCTATAAAAACAAGAGAAGAGGAAACCAGTCCTGCCATAGAAAGTTGTCATTCTTGTCTTTCAGCAGCACTTCCAGTAAGAACACTTGAAGAGTCTGAGACTTGGAATAAAAAAGGCTGCTGTCAGCCAGAGGTGCTATGCAGAGAAGAGACTGAGTTAGTGGTTATACTCAAGACTATTTAGAATTTTAGGCTCCAAAACTATAGATTAAGTCCACTTTTTCATTATAAGTTATCTAGCCTTGGGTCTTTTGTTATAGTCACACAAAATAGACTAAGATAGTCAAAATCAAAGAGAATCTCAGAGAAAATATATAGCACAGCATGTGGTTGGATCCTGACCTATGGCCCAGTCATCCCTGTAGCCTTCACTGGGTAAATAATGGACTCATAAAGAGAAAATACTCTTCTGGCAACACTTATCATCTCCTAGAGGATGAAAGTTAAGGTCTGTTTTACTCTTCATGTTTGGATCCTTAGCTTAATTATTTAATGAGCTGCCTGCCTGATAGTTTGCAGTAGCTAAGTTTAGCAGCCTGATCCACTTACAGTTTGCTTCAGTTGGGTTGGTTCTCAGGATCTCTTTTGTCCACAAGCTGGTTTTCTTTGCCTACATGATAAAGAGATGTCCTCAGCCATCCTGGGCACTCATTTCTCCAATCCTCTGCACCAAAAGTACATTCACCTTCTTCAGTATGCATGGTTCTACCATTTAAAAAATGACCATTTAAAAAAATACTTGTATAGGTACAGGACGTTTCCTTACAAAGTATGTACTTGCTCAGAAACTTAATATCAAGAAAATTGGTAAGCTTGATTCTTGAGTGTGTATCAGCTCTTGAGTCACATTCAGGCTGTCTGCCCCAGGCTGGGAGTAGTACTCACACCCATAATCCCAGTAACACTCACACCCATAATCCGAGTGGATCATGAGTTAATAGCAAACTCTAGAAGTGTACCCCATGACTGCATGAGGCTTTGGAGGGACAACTAGACACAAACCATAACACTGAGGAAGCAATCATTTACATTCAAAGTTATTATGAAAAGATATGGACTTCCACTTGCCATTGTGTTGATTATTTTCAATTTTATGGGGTTTTTGTTGTTGTTCACTTTTTTTCTAATTAGTATTACAATTATCATGTGTCAATGAAAAGCAAGAAATATATATATATATATATTTGTATCAGTTGTATTATATCTTATATACTTTTATTATTAGTGCATATCAAAAGTAAAAGTGTATTTAGTATGAGCATATTTGTACATGAATATAGCATTGCCAATCTATCTAAAGTGCTATTGTGTCTATAAATGACAATAAGCAATTGAGCCTCCTAGAAGGTGTGAAACACAGAGTTCATTATTTCAGAGAGTTTGCTCAACCCTGACACTTTGATGAAGAACCTGGGTCAGACAAAGGAATCCCTCTAACTTTTGTCCATTGGTTGGCACAACCCCTCAGTCAATGGGCCCTTTTGCTAATTCCTCTTCACTCCTAAAATTTCCCATTCAGGTGTTTTTGAGCTGGCACAACAAAAGTATAGTAAAATAATTCTTTCAGACAAGTTTAGAGAGAAGTTTTCCCAGAAGACAGGATTCTGGCTGTGAGTCACATAAAGTGTGTGCTTTGTCAATAACACAGAGAGCAAAGGCATGAATGAATTTCATTTCATTGGACAAGTCCTTCAGAATACAGATAAGGCTGGGCAAGCAGCTAAACTCTTAAATAAATGTTTTAGCACTATCTAGAAGGGAAGACTGCAATTGATTCCAATCTTTTCTGACAGAAAATCAGTTCTTTTAAAACTCCTGGGGCAACAAACAGTAACAAAAAGGTCTTGTTTCTAATAAAAGTTGTAAAGGGCTTCAAAATAAAACCTTGTCACAGGGAAGCTACAGGCCACAATTAGTATGCACGTAATTTCTCAAGGTGTCTTCCTTCCTTGTCTCTTCCTGTTTAATAAAAAGAAACAAGAGTTTACTATGATTTGTAAATTCATGAAATGATACTTTCTAATTCTACTTTGTGGCTTTCAATACTTTCAAAGAGACAGAATGTGATATTTTAATGCCAAACAAGGCTGGATAGAACTGCAAAGATGGTATTAATGTCACTGTCATGAATGGTGCTGAGTTGGTTAAGATAGGAAGGGATTTTATTTTATTTAAGCAACTTAATTCTTGTCAAGATCTATGTATAATCAAAGTGTTAGACTTGTGGACATCACACTAGCCTAGTTGTTCTCAAGCTCCACCAAATATGTATCAAAACCCTTGTAGAACTTGATGAAACACAGGCTGTTGGTCCTGTTCTTCTCAAATCAGGCCCCAGAGTTAGTAGGGCTGGGTGAGGCCTGAGAATTTGCATTTCTTAGAGAGCTCTGGGCCATTCTGAAGCTGTTGAGAAGCACTTTCAGCATTAAGAATCACAAACTAATTTCACTTAAAAAGGATAAGAATTTACCACCTTAAGTGATAACCCAAGGCAAGATAATATGTCACTTGGTTAGCAACTTCTATATTAGATTGTTCTTTTTCTCTGTAATATATAATTATCTATCTTAGAGAATGTTTGGTAATAATGTCAGTTTACCAGTCCTACCTGTCTCTCAACCCAGTCTGTACACCCCGAGGACATATAGCTCTGATCTCTCGTTCTGGCCCCGTCTCAGCTCTGCCCAAACATCCTCAGTGGCCAGGCATGTCTTGGAGAATGAGATGAAGACTCCCACACATGATGCTTGATGTGTCTTCTTCCAAACTTCCCTGGCTTCAGCTTCCCACCACATCACACTATTTGCCAAGCCTCTTCCAGACTCAAGGCCAAGGTGTCGCTCAGCACACAGTTATCCTCTCCAAGCCCCACTTTCTGAGTAAGTAGCCAGAAGGAGAAGAATTATCCTACTTGCCTATAAGTTGTGAAGGGGAAACGGAGGCTTGAAACACGACCACATTTTGTCACAAAGGTCTGATTCACAGAACAAATAAAACTATACTAAACACAAAGCAAGAGGATACTTAATCCCAGCCTTTCTGAACTTAGATTCTTTGGTGGGGTTCTCATTGACATCTATATGTTCCAAAATATTCTGCCAACAAGCTGTCACAGTAGCAAGCCTATTTGTAAGCCATATTCTGACTAGAGAGCTGATGGCATTACTCCCCTAACATCCTCCCTTCTGAGATGCCTTGTAGTCCCCTGTATGTGCTGACCCCATTGCTGTGGCAAGTCAAAAATGTACCTCTGTTCAACTACCAGGTTGTTCCCAGTGGGCTTTGGCTGTTGGCCAATAGCAGTAGATAGGGCACTTTTGTATAGATTAAGTAGACTAAGGCAGAGGTATGACTGTTACAGTGGAATGGGAAAGTGATTAATGAGAGGAATCAGGGTGGCCCAATTAGTGACTGAAACTTTCTTCAATAGCATAGAGTGATGTTGTCAGGTCTGGCATTTTGTTGTGGCTTGGGGTCTTTGCAAGGGGAACAATATAATACAGGACACATTTTATAATAGTATTTTATAATGAATCACCCAAGAATCAAAAATGCAAGAAATCTGTCCACACACATAACACTAATGACTCCAGATGAGGGCCTACATCCTCATGTCCTGCATGAGTCCAGCTGAAAACCTAGAGCTCATAAGAATGCTTCCCACAAGTCCATCTGGAGGCCTAGAGCTCACAACAAAGTCTCGTGCAGTTCTGCTTCACAGATCTGTGCTGGAAAAGCCCAAAGGTCAGTGATGGAAGCTAGGAAGTCTGTGTCAGCAGGATGAAGGATCTGAGCTAACAGGCTGAGGGATCTGAACTGGAACTAGGAAGCAATACTCAAGGTAAAAACCAGTGCTCCCCCAGAAGTGTCACAGCCATTCTCATCAAGACTGGGGTCCTGGGGCCAGGGAGATAGTTCAGTAGAATAAGTGCTTGCCTGGCAAGTGCAAGGGCCTGAGTTCAATCCCCAGTTCTGCAGAGAGAGAGAGAGAGAGAGAGAGAGAGAGAGAGAGAGAGAGAGAGATCCTGACCTCGTCCAGAGATAAGGAAAGCTGAGTTCCCATCAGGAAAGCCAACATGACAAGCTTCTTCATGAGGCTGAGCAGCAAACCATCTTCCCCTCAAGAGACAGGAAGTGATGCTCAAGATGAAGACCCAAGTTTCTCTAAAGTTCATCAGGAAATAACAGCAGGACAAGATCCTCCAGCAGAACAGCCCAAGAGAACTAGCAGCTTCCAACAGCTTGAACAGCTCCTCCAAACAGCATCCCTAACAGTATTTTCTTTGCAGCTTCTCCTGCTTTGCCTTTTATGCTGCTGGCAACAGCCCTCAGGTGGGCCTCCTGCACCCAGCACCATGCTAGTTTAATTCAGCTGGGTGTACTAAGTTGGCCACCAGTTAGAAATCCACTACAGATGGCATCTGGGTTACTTTTCTGTCCTTGATAGGACAAAATACCTGACACCCAAAATAAAGGAAGCAAAGATTTATATAGCTCAGTTTGTAGCAGTTTCAGTCCATACTCAGCTGGCTTCAAGGCAGAGTGGCACATGGCAGAGGGCAGCAGGTCATGGTGGTGGAAAACATCGAAACAACAAGTGTGCAAAGGGAGCAAGCCTCTCTCCCTTCCTTATATTGCATTCGGGCTCTCTGCTCCAGGGCAGATATAGCACTCAGGCCATAATCCTTTCATTGAATCATGAATTAATCACAAACTCTAGAAGCCCACCGCCTGACCTCATGAGGCTTTTGGGAGACATCTAGACACAAATCGTAACAGATAGCCTCAGACTCGTATGTTGAAAGTTTGGTCCCCAGCCAGCGGTGCCATTAAGCAGTGACAGAAACTTTGGAAACTGGTGCTCATTGAAAGAAACAGATGACCAAGTGCATGCCTTTGCAGGGTATGTCTAGCCCCTCGGCCCCTGACATCCCATCAGCCCCCACGATGTCTCTACCTCCATGCAAGCCCAGAAGCAACAGAGTCAAGTGACCAGGTATTGAAGCACCTGAAGGTGTGGGCCAAAATCCATCTTGTTCAAGAGGATGTTCTCAGTGATTTTGTCACCATAATAGAAAGCTGAGGAGCACAAAGGTAAATGCATTACAGCCACAGGGTGTTGCCGCATAAACAGGGTCTTATACTCCAGCATTCAGGAAGATCTGTACCTATAGACCACACCACCTGCTCAGAGAGAAGATCCCCCGGTGGGAGCATCTTTGTGTATTTCTGGCTCAGGGCTTTATAAACTTCTGGCTCCTTACCTAGTCACCTGTCTCTTGCTACACACCTACCAACTTGAGCAAAAATATCTTCCCAGCCTGCACAGGTAACAATGCACAGAAACCCAATCCATTCCTGAGTACAGTTGACTCTTCACGCCTGGGGTGCCAACTACCCTGGATTGAAAATATCCATAAAAATAGTGGCATCTTTACTGAGCCTATACTGAGATTTTCTTGTTATGATTCCCTTAATAGACAGTACGACAACCATCTTCATAGCATGGACACTGTAGTATGGGTTAGGAGTCGTATAGATATGGCTTAAGGTGTACTTCAGGATGTGCAGAGCTTCTTTACAAATACACCATTTTACAGAAAGGAGCTCACCATTTGTAGCTTATGGGATCCTTTCTGGATTGAATCCTTACAGTTCCTAGGGATTTCTGCAAATATCGTGAGGGTGCACAAAGCAGAAGTCAATGTCTTGACCATGGGTTCCTTACACATGGCCCAGTGTCAGACCTATTCAGATCCTTTCCTAGACTACCCCAAATCCTAGTATCATGTCTTGTGCCTAGCAGCTGCTCAAAAAGTGGTTCATTACCCCTCCATTATACCTCCCCTAATCTTAAAATCCCACCCTTCCTTTAAGGACTATTCATTTGCTCTTCAAGCAATGAAACCTTCATTCCTACTCCAAAGGCATACAGGAAAATCTCCTCCTTGAATCCCTCATGACACATGGAGTAGACAGCTCCCCTGGTCATCTCACTCCTTGTGGACTTAGCACCTACTGCAATATTAATTCCTGGGACTCAAGCCCCTGTATCACCCATGTTTGCCCTCACATCATGCCTAGCATAGACCTTACATCTTTCAAGAGCTGGTATCTGCTGGTGGAGACCATTATTAATTATAGAACAGAAATGCAAAGTCCTGAGATGTGTGTTCAGTCAGCTAGAGGCAGGTTGCCTGCTTTTATTCTAAGTTGCATCCAGAAAAATCAACAAAGACAGATTTCATGAAATAAAAAACTGAGCCAGACTTGGTGGTGCACACTTTTAACCCCAGAAATCTGAGAGGTGGAGGCAAAAGGATCACAAGTTTTAGCTCACGCTGGACAACTTAATGACTTAGTGAAATCCTGTGCCAAAAATAAAAATTAATAATTGTCTGGTAATGTAGCTCAGTGTGAAGTCCCTGAGTCCAATACCCAGTATAAAAGAGAGAGAGAGACAGAGACAGAGACAGAGACAGAGAGACAGAGAGAGATTGAGGTGACTTTTACCAAGCATGTCAAACACAACCACATGAACCTTTTGCATTTTCCATTTCCTGTGTAGAAATAAAACAACTGGTTCTTTAAGTCCTGCAAATAAATTAACTGAACACTTGTTTCTACTAGCCCTAATAAATTTCTTTTCTCTAAGGAACGATATTTATAGTGAAGATAATTGCTGATAACCCTGCACGATTCATTTACAGAGAGTCTGCAAGGTGGTAATGTATAATATTTCAGCTTCTGCAGTCTCAATGTCAAGATCACACATGGCTTTATGTGTTTTAGAGTTCTGGTATGGTCAGCCATGTGGTCACAGCAAATACCATATTCTTGCATTCTGTTCAAATCTTAAACTAGCAGCTTCCTTGCTGGATGGTGGATTAAATACATGGCCCATGCTCTCAACAACCTCTCTATTGAAAAGTTGCTTTGCTATCTATATCTTTTGTTTTTTCTCCTGAACAGCTTCTCATTCTTTTCAATGCGGATATCTTGAAAGCTTGCCAAATGCTTAAGCTCCTTACTTCCATGCTTAGTGATTGTTTACAATTCTTTCCTCTCTTGTTTCATTATAAGTGACCAGGAAGAGTCAGGACATTGTTTGAGAATTTGCTTATGGTTCCTACAGTAAAATACCCAATTTGATTGCTTCAAAGTTTTACCATCTGCATAAACCTAGAACGTACATAAAATTCAGCCAACTTCCTTACAACTGTAAAACAATGAGTGCACATCTTCTGGTATTTATAGCCCGTTCTCCATTTCATCTGAGATCTCATCAAATGGCCCTTATCACCTGGGGGCCTCCCAACATTCTGTCCCAGATTACTTAGGTCTTCTCTAGGAAGGCAGAAACTGTCTCTACTCCTCTCCCTTTTTCTTTCTGGGCTCACAATTACCCTTCATGCTGCATTCATGGAAAGTCCCTTCAGCATGTGCCTCAAAAGCTCTTCCAGCCTCTAGCCATTGCTCAGCCCCAAAGCCGCTTCCATACTTTCAGTTACTGTTCAGTAGCACCTCCACTTCCAATTTCTGTTTAAGCTCATTCAGGCTGCTGTACAGAATCCAGTACACTGGGTGGCTTATACGCAACAGAAATTTATTTCTCACTGTTCTCTATGCTAGGAAGTTGAAGACCAAAGTGCTGGCTGATTTATTCTCTGGAAAGGACTGGATTCCTGCATTAAAGACACCAATCTTCTCAATGGCTTCTTCTAATTCACTACAGAAGTCTCAACCTTCACCACCCAATTACCTCCTAAAGCCTCCTTCTCTTCATGGCATCCCATTAAGTAGCATATAATTACTTATATTCTGCCTACTTACAGAAAATACTTGAAGAGGCTACAAATAAAACACAAAGTAATTCTTAAATTCAAAAGGTAAAATAGAACAAGGACCCAATCTCATAATTGAAATGGGGCAGGATGTAAACAAATCATAAGAACAGATATAGTCTAGGGAAAGCTACATGGGCTGGTCACAAGTATCAGTTTTAAGATTTCTCTCAATTAAGGCCCAAAGTACAATATATCATAAAATATAATCCAGAACAATGGGTTAGCAGGTTTGGATTATCTCATTGTTTTCTTGTAAAAAACATTTTGCTTTATATTATTATATCCCTGTTTTACAGGACAAAAGGAACCTGAGAACTAAATTATATATACATTCCCTAAAGTCACTGCTGTTGCTAGGGTTTATAGGGGAATAGATTTACCACAGGACACATAATTTATAAAATTATTTTATAATATTTACCCAAAAAGTCAAATGCAGAAGAGTGCAAGAGATCTGTGCACACACTAGAGACCCAAGGAATCCAACTGAGGCCCAGGATCCTGCAGCAGTGTCCTTCACAGGTCCAACTGAAGACCTGGAGCCAATGGTAATATCCTCCACAAGTCCGACTGGAGGGCTAGAACCCACCGCAATGTCTCATGCAAGTGCGTATCAAGGATATGCTCTGGAAAGGCCCAAAGATCAGTGGTGGATGCTAGAAAGTCTACACCACTGGGATGAAAGATCTGTGCTAGAAGGCTGAAGGATCTGCACTGGAGCTAGGAAGCAATGTTCAAGGTAAGGATCAGCGTTCCCCCCAAAAGAAGCGCATTCATCATCAGTGGCAGTGAAGACCTCAGCTCTCCAATCATGGGAACAATTTAGTTCATTTCAGGAAAACCAGCATCACATGCTTCTCCAGGAGAATCAACACCACCATCTTACTCCCATTATACTGCTAGCAAAAACCTTCATGTGGGCCTTCCACCCCCAGCACCATGCAGTTCAGCTGGGTGTAACAAACTGACCAATAGTTAATCCACTGCAATAGTTAATCCACTGCAACAGTTAATTCACAAACTGGTAAGTGTGGCTCCCAGATTTACCAAGCATCCAACACCAGATTAATTGTAGAGCTGAACTCTTCCTCTCTATATTGTACTGCTTTCATATATGAAATAAGACTCCTTACTCAACTGTAAGACAAATCTCCCATGAGTTTTTACACTTTGGGTAACTACCCAGATGTTTTACTTTCAATTATCTACAGTGAATATGAACTAACTACAGTATTTCCCATCTGTCAACACATTGTAGATATTCAATATCATGTGTCAGGTACAAGAGACAGAGTGATCACTACGGTGTTGGATATCAAGAGAGATACAAGTAAGTCCTCTTTCCTAACAGAGTCAGTGGGAAAGACATGTAGGAAATTCACCAGCTAGGTGCAGTGATAAATGTGTGCTAAGATACGGATATCCCAAGGAGTAGATAATTCTCTGACACATGAGCATTCTGTAGGTGTTTGGCTATAAGCTCTTAGTAGGCTCCGCAGCCCAGGAGGAGGGAAAAGGGAGAAAATGTAAGCACCAGACACTTAATAATGGACTACAGGTGAACACAGATGAGAGCCAGAGATGTCATGGAAGAGGTGGGCAGAATTGTATCAAGAAGGTTTTTCTATGACGTCCATCTACATAGACATTTCTTTACATGATTTTTTTTGTTCAGAACCAGGGATTGAACTCAGGCTCTTGCACTTGCCAGGCAAGCACTTATTCTACTGAGC